>JARBEQ010054314.1:7888-25268 GCA_030265355.1 Tritonia tetraquetra | reverse complement strand
ATAGAGAGAGAGAGAGAGAGAGAGAGAGAGAGAGAGAGAGAGAGAGAGAGACTTGTTTGTGATGTCTCGCTTTACTGTAAAACGTTAAGGCTTTTGTTTGTTTGATAAAGTTCTTATTGATGTCGCAAAGCAGTGTTGAGGACAGCTCCGTGTTCTATCACAAATGGTGAAAAAGACAGCAACACCACATGCGTCCGACCATCACGAGAGAGAAAACATGAAACTGGAAATGCTCTGGATCCAAGGATTTCAGACAAGCATGTGATCAGCCCACAGTGTGAACGTTAAGGCATGAACAGTAGTTCAACAACTAATATTAATACATGTTTCGTCCTTCCATTACAGCATACTTACACCATCAAACAACCACTGAGGTTCAACGGACTATACCTACTAGTGATTCACCTGCATGAAGACTACCGTGTGAAGGCGGAGATTGTATTCAAGACTTCGCTCTGTCTCGAGCCAGATCCTCTCCAGTGGAACCGTTGTCTGGATGGCATCGAGGAGGAAGACCTGCCAGCTGTCCCTATCAAGAAGGCAAACGATGATGGGCCGGGTAAGTCTCAATATTTATTTGGGTTGTAATAGTACCCGTTTGAGTATGTAGGTGTATGTGAGATGATGTTTGGTGAGTAAGTAATTATGTGTATATTGTGTTCAGTAGGGTTGTCATGCACGGGCGTCCTAGCGTAGCGTTAATGCTTTTAATGTCGTCTTGTGGGCAGACAGTCCTGGGTTCGAATCCCAGCGGAGACGTGGGGATTATTTTCCTTTGGTCTTTCTCGGGAGTTTTGTGGCTCTCTATGGAATCAAGTCCTATCGATGACGGACTATAAGTCAGAGGTACCTCCTTTGATATGACCTATAATGAGTTGCAAAGGGCGTAAAATAAACAACTTTAAACTCCAGATTTATCTGGATTGTAATGTCCCGCGTGAGACTTTGCACGTGTATGTGGGATGATGGATGGTGAGTAAATATTTATGTGTGTAAGTGTTTGGGATGACAATTTAGATGTGTCGTAATATATAATCTGTCCATATCGCGCCAGGTGGCTCATAAAGTCTACAAAGATTTGTGTGCTTGTCTTGATATGACTCTAGCATTTATGATAATACAACAAACTGAAAGGTTGATGGAAATCTTTGAAGATTAGACGAGTCCGAAATAAGAAGAAAATAATAAGACAAAAGTGTAATAATAATGATGATAATATTAAACAATGCAAAATACACTAGCAAGCAACCATTTCCATTTTATTTTATTTTTAATACAACATAATATAGGCAAATCATCACAGTGGGTTGATCACCTGCTTGACTTAATATCTTGATCCAGGGAAATCCAGACTCGTTGTGCTGGCCCTACACTGTAATGGTAAAAGGGAATTGGATAAGAAAGAAAGAATATAGGCAAATCATGTAGGAATTATATAGATTAAGGTCGGAATGCAAACTATTGTATCTAAAAAAATCTGTGCTTTTCATAAAAAGCAACAATTACTCACCTTCTCAAAAAGTATGCTCGATATTGTTTTCATATTTGGCGTGAAACACTTGATCTGTATGATGGAATAGGTCGCATGATCAAATCCTGTTGGATTCAAGTCGTTTTGATGGAAATTGACAGTCAACCCGTTGTCTATGGTATCTCGATATACAATCGTTTGCTTCCTTCCTTACCATCGTGACATTTTGGAAGGGTGTGCCGGGGATGCCCAATCTACAATACTGTACACAAATACTCAGACCCGTAACATAATGTATCAAACATACATTAATATTCTTATGGGTCAAAATTTGCTCAGTTTTCTTATAGCTGAGGGGTTTACCAGTAAATATTAATATTATTATGGCCAAAATTTGGGCAACACCTAGAGATGTGACGCTTGTTGTGCCATTCAAGGTACGGGCACAGTTGGCTGATCACCCGCTTGCCGATTTTACCTGATACAACGTTTTCCAGCTCTGTGTTCAGAGACGCGATGCGATGGATTCAAGAACAGAGCATGGTGAGTCTTCGTTATTCATGATAGCATCGACGCTGCTTAATTCACCTTTATGTGAGATTGATGCAACTATTGAAAACAGCAAACAAACAACGAACAGAGTAGCTAATGATTGAATGCCAAATCCAGGTGTCCACATCTGGGCCTGGACATAAAACTATTACTTGTCGATATATTTTAAAAAAACGAATGAAACGTTGGGGGTAGATTAAAACCGAATATGGTCGGCACAGCGTTAAGGGTGATGCGGATTTATGTGTGGATGTCAATGTATGCAACATTCAAATCGTGACATGCGCAGTGAGAATCTATATTACGACATTCGAGCCATGATCAACATTCGTAACATCGCCAACATAATAAATATCATTGTCTTCGATTACAGGAACATTTAATTCATACTACGACAGAAAAGGAATGACATTTGTTTCCTTTGTAAAGAAATCCATAGTTTTTTTTAAGTACGGACTTAGACTCCTTAATTTTTTACTCGTATTAATAACAGGTTTGTAATAATATTTTACGTCCGATGACAGACCCGTAGAATTGCAATTATGATTTTGTCTGAAAACTAATGATTTGACCTTTGAGAATGAAGAGTTCCTCCCAAACATTACGATACTTGCACGTACATGCGCGCATGCATGTCTACTCGTTAAAGTAGAGATAAAGAGACATTGACGTGCACATTAAAAAAAGATAAGGAGGTAAAGAGATAAAGAGATAAAGAGATAAAGAGATACGGGTTTATTTTATTTCATCATTAACACAACATCTTAGCTTGCATTATTTTCTATTTTCAAAAATTTGTAATTCTTTTGTCATAGATCAACACGTTCTGACCTTAGGATATCATCATGCATTGCTGACCCAGCAACACACCACACACCGTGTGTGTTTGTCCTTTGAGCTTTAACGAAATTATCATCATTGAAATCCGATCACAAGAGAAGCGAGTCTGTAAGTCGTGGTTCGTGATCTTACAGAGATAGAAAATAAAGGAAAGAAAAATTAAGTGACAGACGAGAGAAGTTGGAATGTCGAAAAAGACAAACAAGCAAACAAAAAGGAATGTCAGATCATACTAAGATCAATAAACATCAAAATACACACGCCTATTAAAGCGGTTATAGATTGACTGCAGATTGAAATGTCGTTGAACAAACAATAAAACAACGAGGGAACAATAATTCAAATGCAAATGTCGAGGCGGTAGGTGGGAAGGCGGACAAGAAACCAGGCATACAAACTGTTTTTTTTAAAAAGCTTAGAACAGACACAAAATAGAAGTAAATAGACATACCGCTACAGATACATCGTTTTTTCCCTTCTAAATTGTCCGTCTGACGATAAGAAGAGACACCAACATGACACAGGAATGCTGCTGTGAATGAGAAAATCTCTATCTCACCTCACAATCATGTAGTTTCCATACACTAATCTAGTTTACGGTTGGTTGTCTGCGCCCCAGTCGTTTATCAAAGTATGTCTATGTCTGGAATAAATCTATGTGTCATATTCATTGGCTACTTATTTATTTGGAAAATAATTGAAACAAATACATTTTCTTCACGGCCTATGTGGCAAGATCTGCTCATTTTTCTTATGGCTGAGGGGTTTACCACCAAGGTAACAGTAAATATTGTTATGGCTACAATGTGGACAACACCGACAAATATGATGATCATTATTCCATTCAAGGTTCGGGCTCAGTAGGTGATCACGTTCTTGCCTTATCTACCTGATCCAGAGTTTTTTTTTCATCACTGTGTTCAGGAATGCTGGACATGGAGCTGGGCGCAACACTCCTTAAGGGTATCATAATATGCGCTATGGATAATAAAACAAAACAAAACAAAATAAAAAAAAATTGCTTCTAATTGTTCACTCTGCAAAACAAATCTTTTTTCGCCATACTGTAATATTGACACTCTGTTCCTGTGATATTTACCCCTGAAAACTATCTAGTCTTTAAGCTCAACGCGTTACCGGATTTATTGTGCTGAGTTCGATAGAAGTATAATACGTTTTGATTCAGTGAAAATATGTTTGTGTTTGAAAAATTAATTAGCAACAACAAAAAAGAAACAAACAATAAGTATCTGTTTTTGCACCCCTGACAGTGCCTCAAGTGGCCCAGCTAGGTGTCAATATATCCTCCATGCACCTATTTCCCATCAACGACCGCACATTGGTCCAGGTCAACTTTACGTGGTTACCAATAGCCAATCAGACGCTGATATCTTATAACGTCACAGCCCAGAAGAACGCTGGCGAGGACAAGATGTTGGTGTCAGTCTTGGAAACCCAGCGTCCGTACATGGTTCTCAACCTAGAGCAGAATCAACAATACACCGTGCAGGTGAGAGAAAATATTTTGTCTGTGTTAAAAGTTAGCAACAAATAGTACAAATTCTAATCATAACAATAAAAATTAGCACTTCACTGTCTTTTAGCAATGATATATTAAATGACACGAATGATTCACTAACGTCAAAATATGGGATAACGTATAATTTGATAATGCTTTAATCCAAACTGTGCTAAAGATACAAATGGTTTGACTAGACCCGTATTTATTATTTATCCACTGGTGGACGTAGTTCTCCGATAATGCATGCCATCCTTTCCGACCACTTTGGTCTCCATTCTATTGACCGTTTTTTACCTAGTTTTAACCATGTCGCTATCAATTGATTTACATTCCAGGTGGAAGCATTCTTCAAACAGCCTAACATTTCATGGAGGTCCAACCTTGTATGGGACGTGATAGAATTCAACACCTCAGACGTCAACCTGCCCATGTACCAAGGACCAATGGCATATAAACAAAAACACTGTAAGTCTTCTTATCAAATATAAGATGAGGTTTGGATTTTGAACATAACATGAGGGTATAAGTTTGCCTTATCATAATATGCCTGTACCTCTGATGACAGCATAAGCATTCAACAACGCTTTTCCATCGCACTCTGTTCTGGGCCAGCGTCTTTGTCTCTCTCCACTTAGAGCCCAGGTCCCAAGTTCAACTTCGGTGTCTCTTTTCTGGTTGGTATTGACCGTCTTCTCTTCCTTGGACTACATTCAAGGTATGGAAATGTTATGAGTGCCAGAAAAACACAGAAAAATAGCCTTAGAAAGAAAAGTGGAAAAGACGACGGTGGGATTCGAACCCACACCGGGGCGTAAGACAACACCGCCTAGCCAGAGACCGAGGCCATGCTCTAACCAACTGAGCTAACAAATTGACCCGAGTGGAGCAAACTTTTATTTTTCATCTCAGAACTAACCACCTGAAAAAAATAGGTGTAGCAAAATAATTCATTGATTGTATATTATTTTATTACAAGGAATGAAAAAAAACGTAACCATATACGCCAAGGATATGATGACCTCACACCCACAGGTACCCATTTCTACACCTGACATGAGGGAGGTAATCAAAATGAAATTGTGTATGCAAGAAAACGTTATACTCTTGGAGCGGGACTCGAACCCATGACCCTTGCCATGAAAATCCTTGGTCACATACTTGACTCTCTAACAAATTTTATAGTTAGCATTCATTGAGTGCGTCTTGAGTTTAAACCCGGCGTCGTCGTGTGATCTCGGGGAGTTTTCACGGCTCTCACCCTGTGAATTCCTATGAAGATTTTCAAGATTTTGTTGAAAAAAACTCAGGTGCAATTAGCACATTAGACAAGCAAAAAGACCAAATATTATAAGCAATTACTATGGTTATATGAAATATATATACAATCATGATAATATACAATAATAGTTTTCCATATTTCTGCTAATATTGATAATGGCGATGATTTCAAGAGTAATAATGATGGTGCTGCATTTGGCTACATGATGATGATAATGGTGGTGGTGATGCACATGAAGATGGTGATGATGAGGATGAGGATGATAATGTTGATGTTGATTGTGATGATGATAATGATGACGAAGTACAGTACAATTGTTATAATCATCAGTGAGGTCATGCAAACACTCTCATAGAAAGTTTTCACAAATATCAGCATACTATTATGTACCCATCAAAGGAAAATAAATCGACGTCCCGTTTTTGATATGATATAATATCATAATGGGTTGTCAAGGACGTAAAACTAACAAGTTGTTTGATTACTATCTGGTTATTCCAGTGTCTGGGTCGGACAGTGTCCAGGGCATCACGTAAAACTAACAAGTTGTTTGATTACTATCTGGTTATTCCAGTGTCTGGGTCGGACAGTGTCCAGGCATCACGTAAAACTAACAAGTTGTTTCATTACTATCTGGTTATTCCAGTGTCTGGGTCGGACAGTGTCCAGGGCATCATCATCGGTGTGACGTGTGTGGTGTTGAGTATCGTTCTGATGGTTCTACTGGTCATTCTCTACAAGAAGAGGAAGAGCTTCAAAGACATTCTTGACACCAAGGCTACTGTGGCAAAGAGTAACAGCTACAAGTCCAACGTGGGAGGTATGTGGATAGACTTTGTGACACACACACACACACACACACGTACACACACAATAGCATACATACGACATATCAACCAATAAGATCGATGGTTGATGCTATTTAGATACACCATTGTGCATGGTGTGGGAATTCGGAGACAGGACGTTAAACGGATGTACCAAATTGGAATGACAGGTGGAATAGTGACAACTCTCGATTGAGGCATCGATGTCAATGCAAGGATAACAAAATACAAATTCGAACATTAAAAAAAAAAAGATTGGTATCAAATCGCATCACGATTTAAGCAGTGTATCTTATTCTACAAGGCTAAAAATACATTAAAGAAATGAATATAAGGTTTATAATTGTAACGAAATAATAATTAATTGTCTAATATTATCTAGTGATTAGAGTAATTGTTTGTGAGAGATTGTCTTTCCCAGCGGTACCTTTCATATTCCTCTGTGATATTATCAACAATGTATGTGTTTGTACCTTTGTGTGTACGTGCATGAATGCATGGATGTGACAATGCTTTAATACGTATTTAAATTGACCGTATTATGTATGGCGCAATAAAGGACGTCGTAACGTAGTGGTAACGCTTTTGAATCGTGATCAGAATATCCTAGGTTCGAATTATTGTGGTGACTTGGATTTTTTTCCTTTTTACTCTCTCGGAGTTTTCATGATTCTGACCCTCTGGATTCCTTATTTTTGGAATCAAGTCCTATCGGAGATGGACTATAAACCGAAGGCCCCGCATATAATGAGTTGCCAAGGGCGTAAAACGAACAACTTCAAACAGTCATGCTTGCATTATGGTTCATGCTTGTCCCTTGAAATGAGATAGTTCGTTTGTTTTTTTTCATCCTCGTGCATTGTATAATGTTTTCTTTGCGTAACCCCATTAGTAATATACTATTTCCATTTACTCCTCCAGGTAAATCTGACTATTCCAATCAGCTGATCGTGTTTGCCGATGGTTGGGAGGTGGACCCTGCCAAGCTCAAATTCAGCCACCTCTTGGGTCAAGGGGCTTTCGGTAAAGTGGTCACCGGCTACTATGACGACGAGAAAGTCGCCATCAAGTTGGTCAAAGGTAAGCAACACACCATCACGTTAGTTGAAAACCACAACATAGAGTGTTATGACATGTTCACATGGTGCGGTTTGTTCAGTACTTTCCGCGCGTCAAAGTGCACGGACGCCCCCCTTAGATAATTACTCCGCACCATAGAACGGAAGGAAGCCATGACCGGATTTATCAGCGCCGCATAGCTCGGAACAAATTAAATTGGTAAGGGGAAGCAAATAAAACAAACGCGGTGGAATCTTTTCAAGTTCTTTAGAACCGCCTTTAATATGACCTTTATGTGTTAAAAAGGGCGTTAAAATTCAAACTTTAGAACTTCAGACTCAAGTCAGACTTTGTCTTCGTGCACTGCTGGCCTTACGCACTGTTTAAAAAAAGTGTAAACAGAGATTTTCAAACCTTAGATGTGCGGTCTGCTCTTCTTTGCTTCTGTTTCCAGAATAATTGATTTTGATTAATGAAATACAACACGTTGTGTGAGCAAAGAGAAGCCTCATTAAAACGTGTGGGCGTCTGAGTGTGAGTGTAAGTGTGTGTTTTGGTAAACGTGTGGTATGGTTGACATGTCATATTATGATTGACTAAAGCCTGACTTCCGTATACCCGAATTTTGCAAGCGAGTTCACATCTGTCAAAAATTGATTTGTTTTCTCTATTCTTTCAATGAGTATTTCCTTTAACTCGAATTTCGTAACCTTTTTATTTTCATTGAAGAAAATTTGGGAGCGAACCAACTTTGAAGGGATGCGAATTTTTGGTTACGCTTTAAACAAAATGAAATATACGCATTATAAATCATCTTAAACTTGGTAGAGGAAAGTTAAATGATGCTGTTGATAAAAAAATCTTCGTAGCATTAAAGTATCTTAGTATTGATAGCGCACTTTGAATGAGTTTGTGATTACTAACGATACGTTTGATATTTGAAGTAAAAGGTGAATGACTCTATATTTCATGTATGTGTAAACCCTACATTAAACTTATCAACTCGGTCGACGGAAGAAATGAAATAACACTTTTACGTGATTGATTTCGTCAATTCGTAAGGTCACGTTTACACATGTTTTGGGTGTAAAGTGATATAATATGTTGATTACACACACTTCTAAAATAAATAAACGTATGTACACCTGAGTTTGAGAGTATAGTTTTGGAACTCTGCCGGTTTACAAACACGCCTGGCTTATCGCTGTTACATAACAGATGTTCATTTGTGCGTTTGAGTTGCTATTTTATCGTAAATACACTTTCCAAAAACCAATAACTGATTTTATTATCCGTGCTCCGTATATTGGTATTATATGAATATCTTAGTAACAGTAAAACTTGAGTAATCACAATGTTTCTTTTCTTTCTTACTCGTCTGTTTTTGGTACCGTTCAGTGCCAGGCATATATTAACACATTATTTTCTCCACTGATTTCTATCACACAGTCGTTCTTTTTGCTTCGGTTAGTTTACAGCCTCTCTTTTCTACAATATCTGAAATATCCTCATTCAAAATTTTCCTTGGCCTACCTCTTGGCAATTTGCCTTGGTGCTTTTACAGTCACTTACTCTTTTATGGATTTCTTTATCATCTGGGTTAAATGTCCAAACCGTCTTAATTGAGAGTAATCATAATGATATTATATTATAGTAATATAGGAAACATACTCGTTCACTCTAAAGTCAGATTGAAATAGTCGCAACTCTAAGATTCTCGATTTGATAGAGACACCATGCGAAATGAATTAATTGAGTTCCTTCAGTGTGAATATTATGACGGAACGCAAAGAGGAGGAGGATAATAGAAATTGAAATGATATTGGAAAGAAGAAGTTAGTGCAAGAATGGCAGATGTGTTATGTTTACGAAAGGTGATCTATTGATGCTTACTGATAACTTTCCATGAATGTAAACATAAAGAAATAGATAGTAATATGTAGATAGATAAGAATAATATGGGGGAGCAAACAAAAAAAAAAGTTGATTTCTCTAGAGAAGACGAATGTATTGCCAATAGTTTGTATCTGGGACACATACTGGTTTGTTGTTGGAGAAAGGAATCGAATGAGGGATTATTTCCTACATATGTTTTCTGATGATAATATGTCAATGTAATCTTATGACAAAAACGTTGAATGGGATAAAGCTGATTGAATTGATTCAAATGGAAGATAATAACATGGGAGAGTATAAAATATTTTATGTGTTAAGCGACATGTATAGCCAGAAATTTAAGGATGTAATACTAAATCTGTTATAAAGTTCAGTCCTCCAGTCAAGAAACAGCTTTTAGGCAATTATATAACACCCTATTGTGAATAATAGATGTTTAAATACCTATACTAATAACTAACTGGCAAGATGAAGTTTCAGAAATAATAAAAAAGAGAGGACCCAAGCTTGCAGATGCAACAAGGGTGTCACTGGATAGGAATCAAAGGCGAAAGTTTGTGTATCACGCATAAACCTTACAACGAAAGGTACTAAATGTTTGATAACTAACGATGTTCTCATTATGAACTTACTGTAGCGAATACGATAGATTAATACATTATAAAAAGTGTTGCATTTCCAAAGGATGAAAAACATGATTCGATAAAGGTTAAGTGGATGGATATACTTTGGTCAATCCATCGGAGGATACAAGAGATAAAGGCCGGCTTCCTATTCTTTGAAAAAAAATCGATATTGAAGAATAGAACAATAGAATTATGAATTCAATTTCTCATCAAATAGTGAAATTCTGCATTGGGCATTCTTTCCGTGGATCAATACGATAATATACTCCTACGTTTTTCCGTCGATTGCTGGGTCATTAGGACGCTTGTCTAGATCATGGAATCATACAGAGCATTTTCGAAGTTGTCTTTATTTTGGAAGCGACAAAGAAAAATATATCATCATTATGTTTTTGTCCAAGTAGTAAAGAAAATATTCTTATTATATGCTAACTTGAAGGTTTTAAACCAACGTTATTGCACAATATTTCAAGGATACTTGGATGAATTGCACCAAACAGAACGTATGAGACACAGGTTGTGCAACATAACAATAACATTTGTATTCCACGAAACTGAACAGTTTAGAGCAATAACACACATCTTAATTGGAATGTACAATTAAAAAAAGAGGAGATCGTATTGATTTAGTATTGACGAGTAAAAAAATAACAAAAAGATGACGCGTGTACTTTTCTGGTCTCTCTAGACATAACAGTATTATTGTGATAAGCCCTCTCCGATAAGCGAGAGGTGATGAGGGTATTTGACTTCAACAACCGCACTCCGTCTTGCTTGGGTTAAGCTTGGCCACTGTTTTTATTGCCTCTGGTCAGATGGAAAGGCAGCTCGCAGCTACCTATTTGATAAAGAATGAACCAGTGAATGACGACGTTAATGGTTAACCTCTTCTGGACCTCATTTCCATTTGCATCTTTTTATCACAGACGTGTGTAGTTTGTGCCACGTCCTGCCAGTTAGATGGAATGAGAACAAGGCGTCAGGCTCCATGTTTGGAATTCTTGCTAGATTACATATTTACATTTCCTTTTAGGCCCGTCTCATAATGACAGAACGAACGGGCTCATCTCGCAAAGTAGAAATGTACCCTTAAAATGAAATGCCACCACTCTCTCCCCACCACTCCTCGAAAAAAAACCTATAGATGATAATGATAATAATTTCCCAAAAATACGAATACCACAACCACCCGCTTTTGAAGACAATTCGTTAGTCACACTAACACGCACACACACAAACACACACACACACATCTGACAGATACACTTACACACGATACACTAACACACGATACACATTCATGCTCGCTCATACACACACTCACGGACACACGCCCCACACTAAAAACAAAATACAATGATAACGACAAAAACCGGAAATAAATATCAAGGAGTGTAAACACAAAACAAAGCAGTGACATAATGTTATTAAACACACACACACACACACTCTCTCACACACACACACACACACACACACACACACACACACACACACACACACACACACACATATATATATACACACCTGCTTCACATAATATTTTCCAAAGTGCAATATTATTCGACTCGGCTCTACAGGTGAAAAAAGAAACTCTCGCACGATTGTGTGATAATGGGAATTGGTGATGGAAAACCTCCGGAGAGGATCCCTGAAACAAAACCACAATAATATTATTACTGTTGTCACTAGCTGGAGAAAGCTGAGAGTGAGCTGAGAGAAAACCAACTCTCCAATAAAACGAACAACATTAATTTCAAGAAAACGAAAATGAAAAGATCAAAGGAGCGCTGAATATCATAACATTGAATACGATAATATGGCACCATTCGGGGCGGATATGTTTTGGTAATTCTTTCGTCATTTGTTTTTGTAATGAAACATGAGTAAGCACCCGATCTACGCACAGTGGCGTATGTGCGACAATAGCGCCGGTGGCTAATATTAGGATTACGCCGCTCTTAAAACCCTACCCAGTATCTTAAGGGGGAACTGGCACAAAACAAACACATGTTTAAAATTTTAACTCAATTGATGTCTTAGCTGCTCTTCTAGCATTGTTCGCACATGTTCATTATGGTTTAAAGACTATCTTGTATATCCTTAGTCTAAGCGGTGCGCAATTTCAGCTTTAAAATCTAGGGAATGACTCCCTAAGTTGCTGTTTAAATTACTGTGGATATCGGTATCTATCAGGTCCTTAGGACTAAAGAAGGATTTCGAGGTCAAATAATTCATTAAAAGTGTTTATCACTATTCCTAATTGCAATCGATACTTGCGGAACATTCCGTTGATAATAACATTTTTTAAAAAATCTTTAGGATGCTATAACTTGCCATTAAAAAAAACAAAATCCTTATTCTAATACCCTGTCTACACAACATAGACAAGCATTTCTGCTTAAGGACACATAGATTGAACGAACAGTCATATAGAAATCCCATTCCCTGTAACCCCACCCCGTAAGGAAAATTCAATTGTAAAAACACGGATTAGCCACCTAAGTAACTAGAATATAGCAGCCCAAACCCCCCTAAATGATATGCACATCAACCTTGCAAACCGCTGAGACCAAGGATATACATGATTGTGTTTTCGGTGCCAGTCACCCCCCCCCCCCCCCCACCCCTTCTCCTTTAAACCGCTCTTCAAAATTACCCCGTATTTTGTTATCATCTAATTTTTCCACGATGTCTCAGGAGCGACTTAATCTTGTCGAGATTTCTCTGTTGCGTTCATTCTAAAGGGGCGCTTGGGGCATGTGCCCTATCGCCACACTTTGCATAGGCTACTGAAGTTTGTTGTATGTGTCTAATAGTTCGTGGATAAGAGCGTTGGGTGTGTAAATGTCATCATCGCAAGATAAAGCGAGGCACAAAAAGAATTTCAAAGGGTTGAACAAAAGACACGATAAAGATGATTTTGTTTATATCATTATCATTCTCTTTAAAGTATGTCGTAATCACTCTATTTTGGGTAAGGAAATGGCGGCCCACTTGTTGGGGGTAGATGTTTTGTTTTTCCCTGACGGTTTTCCCCCTTTCTGTCTATCTCTTTATGTTTTTTTTTTCTATTCATCTATTTATTGCCTATCTTTCTGTATATCCACCTATCACTACATCAATCCATCGACATTTATCTGCCTATCTATATGATATTATCTATTCATTTATCCACCCCCCCCCCCCCCCCTCTCTCTCTCTTTCTCTGAATATGTAATCGTGGGAGTGATAGTCGTGTTTGGTGTAATGGAAAAAACAATTTCACACGACTCGCGCTCATTCTCATTTTCTAATTAATTTTCCTTATCATACCATACCAAAAACCCCAACAAGCTTTGAAATTAGTCACGAATTCCGATAAAGGGAAAAGAAGTGTTCTGGCATCCCGACCCGACTCAAAGTCTTCACGGGGGCTGGGACATGTTCACCCTCTCCAGATCAAACGTAGTATGTTTAGCCCCGAGAATAAGGTGCATACGCAGGTGTTTACATGTATTGTAAAACTCTCGTTTGCCGTAGTGTCAAATGGATTGTTCGTGTGCGTTTGAATACACACCTTCCTCTTATGGTGTCTGGTAAAAAAATAAACACAGATTGAATATTGGAAGGTGGCCTGATACTTAATCTTATACTACATCCTTATTCATCAATATGATACCGTGGTCTCGATCAAAAATACAATTAAAAAAAACAGAAAAGAACCCTACCCCCACCAACCCACTCCAAAAACCCCTACGCCAAATCGGTGAAGATACCTTTGTGAACTTTGAAAGAATAAGGACGTCTCTCCACACTATCAGTCTGACTGTCTTAATCACTTCGCAACCTGTCCTATTTCCTTGGAAGACTTGATTTTATTCATCGTGTCTGAGACATTATGAACATCATCGTGTCTGAGACATTATGAACACCATCGTGTCTGAGACATTATGAACACCATCGTGTCAGAGACATTATGAACATCATCGTGTCTGAGACATTATGAACACCATCGTGTCTGAGACATTATGAACACCATCGTGTCAGAGACATTATGAACACCATCGTGTCAAATTTGAACATACATTTAGGATAAAAATAGTCTCCAAGACTAGACTGTTCGCCATACATCTCGTTTATAACTAGGAAATATTCTATCGTTGGTTCTAATCTGAATATCCACCTTACCCTCTGCGTCGGATACATAGATAAGTGGAGAAATTCCATCATCACAGGTGTAATTCAAAGAGGAAAATGGTATTGTAAAAAGATGAAATTGTAATTGTATACGCGTGCCGTGTGAAAGAAACAAAAGTTGAATACCACCAGGTACCTCTCCGATACTACTCTAAAGCTGTTATCCCTTGATTTATTGGAATAGTCAATTGATTCCATTATCTAATCTCCTGCTAAGTCAGTATTTTAATATATCTCTCCCACCCCCCCCCCCCCTCTCTCTCTCACGCACACACACACACACACACGCACGCACGCACACACACACACACACACACACACACACACACTCAGCATAGCATCTCTTTACTTCACATTCGCAGGTGGTAAGCAAACGCTCCTGGTTTACTCTTCTGTTCCTCATCAATATTACTCAAAATATGCGACTATAATAATAACAATAACAATACGCGCCCAAGTACTCCACTTTCAATAAACATTATCATGATAAGTTTTCTTTGTTCCTTTCTATTCCCCATCTGTCTAACAACTACCAGGCTACGCGGGCACATCATCACCTCTTTCAGACGGGCTCCATCATTCTATTACCACCACACATAAGTCATCGCTTACACAAAAGATTGATCACACGGAATTCATTTCACCTGTCGCCTGTATTTTCTGTTTTTGCCCCCTTCTATTTCAACCGACCCCCCATGGGGACCCGGGGCGGTAAAATAAATAGGTCCTCTGTTCATCAACAGGGAGTGAACACCCCCCCCCCCCCAATGATGGTTGCCGCCCATGAACTACATCATTCCTAGTGGTCCATGAGTGGCATCTTGTATGGTCTCGCTCTTCTCTCTTTCCTTTTTGTACCCCACAGGGGTCTGGGGTTTATAAAGGGGTCCTCCACCAACGGGGGATGCAGCTCCCCAGTGGTGGGTGCCACCCATGGACTTCTCGTCTTTCCTATTGGTCTATGGGTGGCATCAAGTTACCTTTGATTTGTTTGGAGCTGTGGCGGGCTCTGAAATGACCTACCTGTGTCGATAGAGCCCTAAAACAGCAAAAAAACAAACAAAAACAAACTATTTGAACCGAATATTCATAAAGACAGTGCAATTCTCTTAACACTCTAGGCTTTGGGACTCATTTTTCAGGGGAGACAAAAAAGTGTTTGTGTGTGACGCAAATACGAGGGCCTGGGTTCGAATAATGGCATTGGCTTCGGGGTTGTTTTTTTGTCCTGTAGACATTCTCGTAGATTTTAAGGCTCTAAACCTATGTATTTCGTATGGAATGAAGTCCTGTCGGACATGGACTAGAAACTGTTGGTCCCGTCACTGATGTGACCTATAGTGAGTTACCAAAGGCTCAAAACGAGCAACGTTATACTTTACTTCGAACTTCAATTCCAGGGCCCATAATCAGGGGACCCCTGAAACAAATGTACAAAAGAAAGGAAAACCCCCATATATATTCCTTGTCCCCCATAACACTTCAAGCTTCCGGGTCACAAAGATGTGGGTCGCCACTTAATATAATGATGGTCATTCCAACTTGTTGTTGTTTATCAAGGTTCTAATTGTCCAGTTAAGAAATATGATTTAAAGCAACGAGTGTATGGGGGAAGGGGAGGGGTGGTAAATGGGCAGTCGTCTCCCTGTAAAATATATCCCAAGGCACTAACGTTTTTAGCGAACTAACCTGGCGGTAAAAGTTCTTTTTATCACCATTGCTATCAGTCGTCCTTTGTTATTTCTACCTTGTTTGTGTCTACGACATCTATCTACCCTAAAATCATGACATCATCATCATCATCATCGTCTTCCACAGAGGGGGCGCCCATTTCTTACAAGGAGGACTTGGTGGCGGAGATCAACCTCATGAAGCGTATAGGAAGCCATCCCAATATCGTTTGTCTGATCGGAGCTTGCACACTATCGGAACCCATTGCGCTTATTATGGAGTATGTACCCTATGGAAACCTACAGTACTTCCTCAAGTGAGTAGAATCATTTTTATTATTCTTGCTATACCTCGTATTCAAGACGTCACATCGTTATTATATTCTACCCGTTTAAGAGTGCAATATTTTCCCATACTGCATGTTTCTCTTATTTCTTCTTCTGCATGGTTATTGTAAGTGCAGTTATTAACAGCAATTATAATACTAACATTATGATGATGTGATGGTTTGGATTCGTGCAATATAATAATGATACTAAAAATAATAATGATAATATTGATGATAATGATAATAGTATGTCTTATTTCTCCCCTCTATCACATCAATATGTGGGGTATTCACACTCAAAGACTTCCAGTTGGCCATCTACTTCACACAATAATATTATTCTATTCCCAGCTCATTTGACAAACCCGCGTAACATAGACAAATAAACAAAACAACAACGGCAACACCACATGCAGGTCGTTGTTCTACTACACAATGACATATACGCGAGAGTGACAGCAATTACGAGCCAACACTAATCAAAGGGGATGGTGCAACAAAGAGGTTTGCGTATTTTTCATACACCCATAGCTACAAATAATTCAAAGGTTAGCCAAACACTCGGGTATGCAAGGGAATGGAACGTTTGTCTTCGCGCTAGATACCTACATCAGCGGCATATTGTTGGGGAAATTCCTGTTAACCTTGTTATAATCCAGTCTCTTACCTGAGTTATGTCATCATACTGTTATTTATTTCATTTATTGTTCATTGACATGGTGTTAAAAGATGTAGATGTTAAGTTGTTGTAGACGTTTTTAAAAATAATATTGAACAATTAATCGTGACGTAGAGTCTAGCATTTATATAGCGCATATCCACGAAGTTCATCATGCTATTCTCTATGCGCATTACACTGTATAGGGAAGAAGTTTACCATGCCGTATGTTGTTGGGGGTTTTTGTTGGCAGAACAATTATAACCTTATGGGAGATGGATGTAACTGACAAGGGAAGAAGTCTAAAGAAAGAATGTTGCGATAGATGGAGAGAGAGAGGCTAAGAGGTTAAATGAAGTTTAAAGAGTGTAGAGAGAGAGAGAGAGGAGGAGCCCAGGAAATGGTGTCTGAAAGGAGGAGCGAGAGGTAATAGGAAGAAATGGGGGGGGGGGGGGGGGGGGCGGGGGCGGGC
>JARBEQ010054204.1:0-14984 GCA_030265355.1 Tritonia tetraquetra | reverse complement strand
TTTTTTATGTGGAGTCACGAAAGTGTACGGATCGATGTCGACGATCCCAAGTGTTCGGACCTCTGAAAATTACTCTAGTACTTTTGCACACAAACCTGTCACTATCATGCAAGAAAGTGGCACATCGTAGGGGAGTTTTATTTACCTACTGTCTAAACGCCTAGCTTTCACTTCAACTTCAAGGAAATTCTTTTTATCTCTTGAATCCTAGACGTCTAGACTATAGACCGCCTAATTTCCGTTCACATAAAGTATCTACTATCTATCAAATGGTGCTACAAGCAGTCATTTGCACGCTTTTTGCTCATCTTTCCAGCCATGTTTAGTGCAATGCCAAGGACTACTGTCCTTGTGCAATGCATAAACTGTTGCCTGGCAAAAGTCATCACTATAATTTGTAAAAGTACTTTCACTTGAACAAGAAATAATCACTCCTCAATGTCAACGTGAAATTCATGAAGTTCAAAACAAGCATGGGGATTTATTTTCTTTTCAAAACTCTTTAACAGATTCATTCTTAATGACTCTACTGCTACCGTGATATCGGAGAGCACTCGATTTGAGTTCCAACAGAAATTACATGAGAGAGAATATATATGATGTTCAAATATTTTCGATTTATTGGTTTCCACTGCTGGCGGAACCAAGAATTGATCAGTTGGAGACAAACATCACCAAATATCATTTTATCCATTTTTAAAAGCAGTTTTTTGTTATAATCGAACACAATAATTGTAATTTCCTTAGTTGCGTCCCTTGAATTTTTGTATAGTTTGTAGAGGGCACAGAGAGGGACATTTGCTCCATGCTACTGTCGTTCTCACGGGCATATGTCGATGTGGTTCTATATCCATATCGATTAATGGTAGTCTACAGGTGGTTCATGGCAAATTTTGTAACCACTTATTTGCCCAATTTTGCATTGATTCCACTATCTATTATGACATAACCCTTAAAAACGATCCACAATATTTCGATAACTATTCTCCAAATCACGCCAAAATGAAATGTCAACTCTCATTGACTCATAGCGCATATCCACGAAGTTCATGCTCTATGCGCTTTACAATGTATAGTTTACTCCCGGCAGGCCATGACACTCGGGTATTCTTCTCAACCCCTTGAGGAGTATAAAGCGTGAGTTGCCTGCTAGGCGCTTCAGCACAAGCATTCTGACAAGCTTGTTCGCTGCCCTCGACTCGGTGAGTCAAGTGAGTCAAGCAGAGTTAAGTGCCTTACCCAAGGGCATTGCACCCGAGTGGTCACCCATCTACACTGATCACGACCGATGTTGCTTGACTGCGCTGACCGGTTCAGCGTGCTATCCGTTCGACCACTGCCTGTCTGTCCATATATCTATCTAGCACAAAGTTAATTTATACTTCAATGCTATATTATATAGCTACCTATCTCGATCGCTTGCATTTTTTGTGATGTCCTATTCAAACATCGCCCCTTGGATAAGGTGTCAAACAATTGAAGTGATTGAAAATTATCTTTTGTCATGCGTATACTAGTGTTGTCATGTACAGATAAATTACAACAAGAGGACAATCTCTGAAGTAATTGTTAAGCGGGAGATCTTGCTAACAGGGTAAAGCAGTATTTTAAATTCAAATCGTCAGAAAGATATAAAATGACTTTGTACTAAGTTCTTGAAAGATCAAGTACTGGGGGCTTCGTAGCTTAGTGGTAACGCTTTTCCTTAGAACTTTGAATTTTTCGAATCCTACCGGGGCTGGACTATAAATAGGGGGTCCCGCCTTTGTTTATGTTTTGCTGTTTTAGAGCTCCATCAACACAGGTAGGTCATTTCATCGCCCGGGTCCCACCTTTGATTTGTTTTTAAAAGATTTATCTATTCATCGAGTTCTTTGTTTGACCTTTTTTTTGTTTAATCATGTTCTCATTCATTTACTTAAAAAAAACAACAACATGTGTCGGAAAAAAGAAAGAAATGCACAATAACAAAACAACAAGAATACAAACGTATGCATGATTCTTAGGGGTAGGTGGTTTTTTTTAAAATCCTTTCATCATTGTGTAGTATTTTTATTCTTTAAATTTTTCGAAGCATCTGAAGCGATATTCATAATTGTTGCTCTCTATCCGTCGGTTACGGGAGTGTACAAAGCACCTAAACAAGGAGGTAGATATAAACCAATTTTGTTTTTGTTTTTGTTTTTGTTTATGTTTAGCCGACGTGACCCATTGGAGTCATAACAGGTGGTATTTTGGAGTAATGAGAAAATATTAAGCGACTACGCGACATTATAGACAAATAAGGCGAACAATTTAAAGGTCGACGAGGTTAACAGATATATGTTGTCATTTCCTGTTTTGTGTTTTACTTTCGATATCTACTGAAGCTGCCATGTGCAGAGAATAGAAACAAAAACATTTGTTGTAGACATGGAACAAGTAGGTGTGTTTACATGGAACATCCACGAGTCTTTAAGTAGACTTTGTAAAGTTAACACACAGTGTAGCTCTAAGCTAAGGAAGTATTTATCGAAACAGGTGAATATGAAAACGTGTTTTGGTTGTAATATTGTAAGGATGGAAAAAGTGAAAGTGAAAGTGCCAGAAAAATTCCCAGTTTGAGTTTGGGATAGAACCCGCATCAGCGAATGACAACACTGCCGTCTGGCTAGCCAGAGCCAGACGCTCTAATCAATTGATTTTGAGCATCTGTCTCTGGCTAGGCCTAGGCCAGTAGACGGTATTGTCGTTTGCTGGTGTGGGCTGACACTGACTGTTGCCATAGGCCTACCACTTTTCTTCTATCGCTATTTTTCTGGCACTTTCACATTTTCCATCCTCCTTATTTGAAACTATTTATCATTATAATTAGTGCTGGCTCCCCTTTAATTTAATTTATATTGACTAAAAATAGGTCTAACTCACTAATATAGACATTTAAATGAAATAGACACCAGACTATCTACTACTAGGCTGCTAGCTACACAGTCACGGAGTCAAAGTGAAAAACTGCATGCCTTCCTTCCAATCACATTTTCAGATAAGTATAAGTTTGCTACATGTAGCCCATATATTTGTCTCACAAGAAGTTAAATAGGCAAAGATATTAAAGCAATCCCTAGGAGGGGCATTTTTAAGTCTACAGTAGAAGGTTCAACCAGATTGATCATCATAGAAAATTAGAAATTTTCCATAGAGGCAAATCACATTTGTTTTACCATAGCAAATCACACCATTCTCCCAGTAATAATCCCATTCATAAATATGTATCTAGATAGTCTAGACATTAAATTAAAATTGGCAATCCTCATTTAGTAGAGCCCCTGAACCCTAAAATAATTAAGTTCAAGTGAAAAAACAGTAATTTATGATTTACGGTCATGTATGAGTACTTACAGCCAGGGACGGGTGACAAAAGGCAATGAATGTAATAATATGATACCCTCTGATAGACGTAGATAGTTGTACTGTCTTCTAAAGTAAGCTCATTCATCATGGATAATTATTCCGCTAAACCTATTGTTGAAGCATACAAAACTATTTTCTATAGTTATGTATTGTTATTATTGTAAGCCCCATTTGTTGATGGGACATAAGTGTTGAAATTGTCACAGTATGTGTTAGAATACTTTTTGAAATTCAAATTTGCAATGGCATGATGATTTCCTTTTTACACAAACAGTAGTCATTGTGAAGTAATGGTATCTTTGGAAGAGAAAAAAAAAATGTGATCATGATGCAACTGTATTGAATTTTATTGATTTTTTAACTTTCATATTGAGACATATTGCCCGAAAAAATTGAATTGAAGTAATGTTTTTGTTCTTTTTTTTTCTAGATATGGAAACAAGAAGATAGAGAAGAATGTCTTGTGGTATTAGCACAGCTTCTAACAGATGGAGGTTGTGTTGTTGATATATGTTGCTGTTTTTTACCCCTTATTTTGGAAATTGCTTCAAGATCAGTTGTGACTGTCTTGAAAAGGGGTAAACATGCTCTCAAGAAATTTGCCATCTCTTTGAGTCAAGGGTTTCCAATCTGTGTGGAAATCAGGAGGTGAGTTTTTATCTGGGAAATTACCCCAAAACATCTAATGAATACAAACAGAAAATTTATATGTTATCAGTTACTAATGTCATCATATTCATATTATGTGTATCAATTGTAAGTAACAATGAAACGATTTTCTAAATAATTATTTTTTTTCAACTGATGTATCATGATTTATTTGTTGCCTCTTTTTGTGACTGGATGCCCTTCCTGATGTCAACCACAGTCAGTGGGCCTAGCCTTTGGTCTTCCTTAACAGCTTGCTAGGCAGCAGAGTTTTTCCTCTGTGCTGTCTCCCGAAACTTTTCCAATCGATGTTTGCTGCAAGGCAGGAGAGGTTTGAAATTGGTATTTTCCTCCACCTGGATGGCTTACCTACCACAGTTGATAATCCCATCTGCCTGAAGCTACTGGTCTTAAGGCACCACTGACCTGCCCTCACCCCTTTTCCTGTCAGTTGGAACAGTTCCACCATAAGGCCAGGAGCTGGACTTAGTCATGTTGTATTGATTTATCACGTATTCACAAATTTTGTTTAAAAACAGGTTTGCTGTTGACTTCATGAGAATTCATAAACCGTTTAGCTGTGATGAAGGACCTGGTGATAAAGAACCATCAGCAAAAAAAGCAAAAAAGTCCAAGGTTAGTTTTTTTTAGACAATTGATGGAATTTTTCTGTGTTGTGATTTTCTTTCTTTCTTTATCATGAACCTTTAGTACCCTTTCGGTGTAAGGTTTATGGGTAATACACACACTTTCGTCATTGATCCCTATTCAGTGACATCCTCTTTGTCTCTACAAGCCTAGATCCTCTCTTTTTTATTATTTCTCAAGCTGCATCCTGTCGCATTTTCTTTGGTCTCCCGCTAGGTAGTTTTTCTTGCTGTTGACATTCTAGTATTTGTTTAGGAATTCTGCTATCTTTCATTCTGTTTACGTGTCCAAACCATCTTAATTGATTTTTATCTATTTTCATTTCCAATTTCAGTTTTTACTTCTTCCCTAATCTTAGTATTTCTAATTTTATCTCTCTTTGTTTTGCCTATTGATCTTCTTAGGAATTTCATTTCTGTTGCCTTTATGTATGTCCTTAAGAGCCTTTAAAGCTCATAGGGGCAGAGCTTAACCCGATTTCGGTAGCTTGAAGTGGACAGGTGACAGTTTGTCACTTTCTGGATAGGACACTGGTCTATCACAGCATAATTTCCCAAGACTTGTTTGAGAATTGGTACCCATTTCTACACCTGGGTCGAGTGAGACAAACGGAGTAAAGTTTCTTGCCCAAGAAAAAAACCCGAAGTGCCTGAAGCCGGGCTCGAACCCACAACCCTCGTCTAGACCACTCGTCCTTTCTGTTGCCTGTAGTTTGCTTTTATCTCTACTGTCTAATGTCCACGATTCACTTCAATATCAAAGTTGGGCAATGAAATTTAATTAAAAATTGACAAAATTGTTTTGGTTGTTAGTTCATGTTAGGGTGGAAATCATGATATAGATTTTAAGGTGTATTATGTGATTAGAGTGAACAAATGACCGAATGTAACTCAGTGTTATGTGTCACTGGTGTTGTACAAAAAACTCCACTTCGGTTTGGTTTTTTTTGCAGCTCACAATTGCGAATATATAGGAATAAGTCAGTTTATAGCTGTTGATAATCAAAATGTAGTTTGAACTTGTTTGAATTGATAGAAATATTTCTTAATTTTTTGAAGTTTTCATTATTAAAAAATAATGAATTATTGTCTAGTAAAGTCTTCATTCATGTTCGACTCTTCACTGTTTTGATCATAGTGATCTATTTTACCCATTTCTGGTCACCCTTTTCAAGTTTGAAACATAATGAAAATATTTTTTTGAAAGTTTAACACATGTATTGTATGTCTTTAGATCTCGGATCTGGATTGGTGCAAAGCTATGTTTTTATATACAACATATTTACCCCAAGTTTCACATCTTTTGGATTTATCTACGTTGTCAGACCGTCTTTCCAACTCAAACTCCCTGATAAGATGGTAAGATATCTATTGATTTTATTGTTTCTACAACATTATTTTAACTCATCTCTTGCGGCACTTGATTTGAGCAATGTTTGATCTTTTCATTATTCCTTGAATATTATAGAATTATGTTATTCAAGTCCAGTCTTCTGGTTGGTGCATAAATTTTCCTTACCTGTTCATGGGGCACAAGCGTGAAGCAGACAATTTGTCCCCTTTTTTATAGGACGTTGGTCTATTGATGTAAAACATTCCTGATTCTAACAGTGGGGATTTAATGATAATTGTGAAATTGGTCTTATTTGCTTTAGTATCACTGACTAGGAATGACTGGAGTGATTCATTCAATGTGAAAGATGATCGTCTTGTATATTTGTATTTTTCTTTCAGGTTTGCAGCATGCACTTTGAGCAAACATTTGAAAATGACAGAACAAGAGACAGCAGTATTTTTCAGAAAGTATTTTACAGCTGAGGAGCAAAGACAACTAACAATAAAGTATGTTTGAATTTTCCCATTTTATATAAGCAATATTAGCAGTTTATATGACTTCATAATCTTTCATTGCAAGTATCAAAATTCATACTATGGTATGATTTTATAGCCTGAAATGGAGAAAAGTTTAATATTATTTATCATGTATTGATCTTGAACATTTATGTCTCATGAAGAAACATGGGTGTAGACACAAAGAAGAGATTTCTAATTTGGTTCATGCTCTTCAACATTGAGTATGAGGCTTGGATATTTGAAAAAGTAGAGTGAAATGCTGTGAAAAAGGATGGATAGAGCTTTGGTTGACAACCTTCAGAATGAAGACAGCACTTAATGAATGAATTACTTGGAATGAGTCACATGTCGGGATCTTGGCATTGAGTTGATGGTCTGTGTGTAATGCTTTCTAAAATTTTGATGTGACCTCTTGTAGATCTTTTAAGTACTTTATCTTTTCTATTTTTAAGTTATTGCAATTTTTTGTTGTTAGTGGGTTTTTTTTTTGGTTTTTTTGTTATTTGAATAGGTCTTGAATGGCTTATTTATTGATGTGTTTTCGTCATTCAGAATTGCTACAGAGATGACAGGGCTGGAGGGAAAAGTACATCACTGTAACAATTTTGAAATGCTTAAAGGATCTGACCAGTCACTGAGCCACACACAGAGCTGCATTACATCTTGTGATATGAGTCCAAATGTTGTTAATGTTATGGGAATCCTGTTGAATAAAGTGTGCGAGAAAACTCCTGAAGAGGTAATGAACTGCCTTAGAATTGTCATTCACACATTTTACGTTTTATCAACAATCTACCGGTTAAAGCATCTTCCGTTATACAGCTATTACAATTTTCAGATATGATGAATTAAAAAACTTATGAGAAGTTATGTTACTGACTATATTTTGTTGAAAAGATATAATTCATATCAGAATCGATTTCAAAGGCTGGCCAACTTTTAAAGTTTTGTGTGAATTATTTTGGTCTTGTTTAAGTGACACTGAGTTATGTGTCATATTTGTATTTATAAGTATTGAATTAGATGTCACGCATGAATAATCCATGCCGTATCACATTAACACACACCTACCATGCATTTCATGATTTCTTTTCTGACAGCAGGCACCAAAAATAGTTTCAGTCATTGTAACAGTAACAGTAATTCATACGTCCTAATTAGCCGGAGGAATACAATCCTTAGTATGGTTGTTTCCACATTAAAGAAACAATTAAAATATTGTTTGTTTACTTGATCGAACTCCATTGATACAGCAGAGCAGTGTTGGGCCAGCCCTATATTCAGTCATGAAAGGCACACAAGATACCTTAAATGCAGGCACCCCGACCACCAAACATGAAAGAACACAGAGCCAGAAATGTTTTAGATCAGAGAGTTTCAGACAAGCAGGTGATCAGCCCACTGTATCCATAACTCTTTACTGGCACCATGAGCAATACACTGAGTAGTATTACTGTATTACTGTAGCCCTTGTGGGTTCCCCCTCGGCTATTGATAAAAACTGTGAGGTTCTACCACTTGGGCATTTAAAATATGGATGTCACTTTTTCTCATTTTATGTATTTATTTTTCTCGAGGTGAAAAAAGAAATTTGAGAGGTATTGACTGCTTGGGGGAAATAAATGACCCGCTGTTGATATTGTGTCTCGTTGTACCCTTTTATAATGGGATTCTGCTAACTAATATCATTCATTCTTTCTTTGTCATTTCCTGGTTTACCTTTAATATAATGATCTTTATATTATGGTATTTTGTGTGAAATATAGTATAGAATGTGTTTTTATTGTCCAACAACCAGAATATTACCTCCTCACTTGTAATGGTGCCGTCCACATTGCAACATTTGCGTAGCCTGTCCTTGGCAGTCTCCACGGGACAGCCTGTCGTGCTTCAGGGTCCTGTGGGATGCGGGAAAACCTCCCTAGTGGAACACCTGGCATCTCTCACTGGTAGGACTGGGGCTCCACATTTCTTGAAGATTCAGCTGGGTGATCAAACAGATAGTAAGGTAGGTTGCTTTATTTTACTATTATTATCTAACCTTTACCTAGGAAGATCACATTTCTCAAGTGCTTCTGACTTTACGAGGAATAATGATTATCTCATCAACAAATAAGTATATGTCAACTTCCATATTAATGAAGTAGATATCCAGGTAAGAGCTATTTCTGCTCTCGGAAAAACAGTGCAAAAATTTCTAGTTTCAAATAAGAAATTCAAGTCAAGTTTGAAAAGTTGTTCAGTTTCTTATCCTTGAAGATGCCATGTCAATCTCCAAGGTAGAGCTTTTAAAACTGAGAGATCCACACAAGAAATGCTCTCTAGCAGTCAGAATTTGAACTCTGCACGAGCCCAAACCACAGACAGACCTAACACAGTTATGGTTATATGTGATGATATGATTCACAAAAGTTTGAAATAGTTTTTGTCATAAAGCTAATACTGTATTTATGTATATGCAATTGATTCACACATATATGCTGTTTTGTTGTGGGGGTTTTCTAGGCCCTCCTAGGTACCTACTGCAGCACTGAAGTCCCTGGTGAGTTTGTATGGAGGGCCGGGGTCCTGACACAAGCAGTGTTGAAAGGGGGCTGGGTTTTGCTGGAGGACATTGACACAGCACCCATGGATATTCTGTCTCTTCTGGTCGCCTTGGCAGAGACGAGGGCTTTGACTGTCCCGGGACACGGAGATGAAGTGCAGGCTGCCCCTGGGTTTCAATTATTTACCACCGTCAGGTTGGTTTTTTTTTGTTTAGACACAATTTTTACTACTATGAGACTAATATCTATGTCCAATTTATGTGTATGAGGTCCTTTATTCTTCTTATTGCAGCCTCTATCTAGCAACAGCAACCATTTTGATGAGGTAGATAATTTTCTCCTTCTGAATTTGGATTTGTAATTATTAGAATTCATTTGGGGGAATTGTTAATGAATCCAAAGGGCTTGTATTGTATTTGATCTCTGAACATTGTGTTCCACTTTATTTTTGTATTTATTTGTTTTTTCTCAGACTTTTAAGTTCATCGGATGGAGTCTACCATCAGAAAGGAGGAAACACTGCCTTATTGGAAAAACTTTGTTGTGTCATCAATGTTGAACCTTTGTCAAGAGAGGAACTAAACCAGGTAAAGTGCTTTGAAAATTCATACATAATTTTTTGAAAATACAAATTAATGATTAAAATGAATACTGTCTTTTATATATGGAATGATTTCAGGTTTCATCATAGTGTAAATCGATTTTGAAAATAAATCATCATCATCATCATCATTCACGACACTTGTCTGTCGAGGATTTTGCCTCTTGAATCTTACTGTGAAAGTCTGCCGTTCCTCCTACTTCCCATTTGGAAAGAACTGACATTTTTTCTTTCTTTCCAATCTACAGGTCATCAAAATTCGGTTCCCATTGTTAACGCCAATCTCGGACAAGCTGCTGAACATCTATTTCTCTCTGTCTGCCAGTTTTCACGACCAGGGGGAGATGGAGATAGTGCAGGAAGTGTCAAGAAAGAATGTGTTGCCATCTGTGGGAGGAAGACTGATATCCACCAGGTTCATTGAATATTTCCTTTTTGTGATTTCTTTCATCAAGCCCCATTAATACTGCAATGCAGTGATTGGGCAAGCACTATGTTTCACCCCAGATGGTGCACAAAACACGTACATATTGGAATGTTGGCAACCCAATCACCATGTGAGGCCAAACATTAGGGCTGGCAATGATATGGGTCCAAGGATTTCAGACAACTGGGGGATCAGTCCTCTGTATACGTCATTCTTTGTTGGTGCCATGAGTCAATCATGCACTGAATGGTATTAATCATATAAAAGGGCCAAAACAAATTAGAGTTGCTTTTCTTTTTTTGGAAGCCATGCAAATTTGTTTTTGGTAAATTTGCCACATTGGTTTTGTATTCCCTCGTAGCAGTTGAAACACCACTGAATTTTATGGAAATCATCAGCCATCTCATTTCTGTGTGTGTGTTTTCCAACCTACAAGTACAAGTTCATCTTTAAAACAATAGCTATTTATTCAGTATGGTGGGAGTAATTTCATTTCTGAATCATAAGCTGGATGGGATCTGGTTGGCTTAGGATTTTGTTAATTGTTTACATGTTTTTGGCACTCGTGATTGAACATAGACCTGAATTTTTAACAAATTTTAATATTTTATCTCCAGAGACTTGATGTCATGGTGTCGTCGTTCGTCTGAAGACTTTGATGTAGATGGTCCCACTCAAGGCCTGAAAGTGTTCCAAGAAGCTCTCGATTGTTTTGTGATATGTATTTCAAAGATGTCCAAACGTCAGGCATTGGCTGTTGCAATAGGAGCCACTCTGAACATCCCAGAGGAAAGGGTGAGTAAAACAATGATGATCGATGATTTTATTCTTTACAGTCTTTTATAATAATAATAATAATGATATTGTGAAATTTATCATGTGTCTGTTTCAAAGCGTTGTTATCAGCATAGCGAGATTTGTTAAAATGCATTCCAATATAACTTGAATATTTCCTGTGGACTTCCAGGGCCTAGTCATGAAAATTGGACCTCTACGTCCCGAGGAAAATGATATAACCATTTATGTGGGTGTATAAGAAACCCTGGAAAAGTCGCTCACAGTCTTTTTGAGCAAATTAAACAATTTTCTGAGATTATCATCTTCTAATTTTAAACTTTTTTTTCTCAAACCTTTGGCGTAGTTAAGATAGAACCTTCAACTAAAAAGCAAAATACTTAGGAGTGACAGGAACACGACATGCAAATGAAAAAAAACAATTATCAATTTTGGCAACTAATTCCTGGTTTTCTCATGTCATTTGATAAGCAAATAGATTAGAAATTATTTTAAAACTTTTTTTATCAAGTGTTGGTTTTAAAAAAATCTTTCTTCAGGCCATATACTTTAATTCTGAATACAAACCATCTATACAAGACCATGCAAACAGCTTGGAAGTTGGTAGAGGAAAACTTTTAAAGAAAAAGCAAGCTTTTGCAATTAAGTCCAGGTAAGCCATCAAATGTTAAATTTTATTGACCACCTTTATACCTTGGTGTGAGAAAAAATATGTACAGTTTAAAGTCTAGAGGTGGACCAGGAAGAAAGAGAAAAAGTTTGCAAATAAGAATATGATGAAAGATAAGTAAAAGTGGAAGATGAGGTGAGGTCGCTGAGCATTAATGGCTGTGGACTTTCTCAACGATGGTATTTCATTACTTTCTGTGAAAAGAAACTCTGATTGTCTCACTCAAGCCAGATGTAATCACAGTACCACTTCGTAACTGAAAGTTGGCAATGCAAATTTGTGATGGACTAGCATCCTGTTTAGATAGAAATTGATAATTTGTCATTTGTCCACTGAACGCTATGAAAACCAGGATAAACACCATCACTACTGGCCTTGCAGCTCCCAAGGACTCACTTTTGGGGGTGGGGGGGGGGGGGGTGATTTTTCCTGGATTTAAGAAATTTATTATATCTTGTATCTTTATCAATTTTATGTTTTGATTATGATGACATAGATGCAGACATTTGTAATGTGTGTCACCGCATTCCAGTTTTACTTCTTTTGCTTTTTATGTTAGATTCCTAATTAATAGATTTAGAGGCTGGTAAAGTAGAGGTTATATCTGTTGAAGAAATTTGTAAAATGTACTGTTTTTTCTTTTCGCTTTGTAGGAAAGCTGCACCTGTATTTTCCTATACAAGATCTTCTGTAACGCTTTTAGAAAAAGTAGCAGTGTGTGTGAGACATAATGAACCAGTTTTATTGGTTGGTGAGACAGGCACTGGGAAAACGTCAACCATTCAGTTCTTATCTCACTATTTAGGTAAGCCACCACTTGCAGGATTTATTTCCTGTCATACTATCGGTTTGAAAACGAATCCTGCATTGTTAATTTATCTATCATTTCAAGAGTGCATTGGTGAATAATTCTATCACTTTGGCCTTTAAAAGTAACTAATGAGTCCAGTGAAACCTATGCAACCCAAAAAACTCGACCCCCTTCTAGCACTGAGAAGACAAATGGTGATAGGAGGTTGGTCTGTGGCAGATGGTTTATCTAGCTGCGAGGTACCCATGTCAACGCCTAGAAGGAAAAACAAGAATTTAGCGTGATGATAATTAATAAGTGTTATGAGAATTGCCATACTGTGTCCATTCAGCCACTCAGTCTGGATGGTTTGGTGTGAGGAAAAGGAAGAAATTGTGAAAATGTGAGAAAAATAGCCATAGAGGAGGAAAGTAGTTTGGAGCAGTGAAAATCGAGCACGCACTCGCTAACGGCAACTGGGTTGCTAAAGACAGAGAGTCACATGCTCTACCGACTGAGCTATCCGTCAGTCCATTTTTCCTTTTCCTGAGACCAGAATTTCTGTCACCCTACTGTGATAGGTTTGAAGATTAAAATCTTGGCAAAGACAGGCATAAAGCAATTTCCTATAATATTTCAAACACTGTGCAAGTAGGTTTCCTCATATCGCTTCAAAAGTCTGGCGAGGCTGGCAGGCGTTGGTTCGATCCCCGACTTTCACATGTTAATTTTCTTATTTTCTGTTTGGCTTATTTTTCTGACATTATTAAAATTCTTTCCTTGTTTATCCTATGTTTAAAACAATAAGTCAGTTTTGAAAAACGATTTACCACAAACAAATTTATTTAGAACTTTTGAAATTACCATGCGATTGTAAGCTGAAGCTTCAGTGGTTTGCCATCTGTGTATTAATTGTTATGTGTATGTTTCTTACAGGCCACAGACTTCATGTTATTAATTTAAACCAGCAAAGTGACAGCACAGATTTACTAGGAGGGTGAGCTGATTGCTGTCATCTTTTTAAAAACTACTCTTTTCTCTCTCCCTGTCTCTCTTAATCTCTCCCTGTCTCTCTTAATCTCTCCCTGTCTCTCTTAATCTCTCTCTCTCTTATTATTTCTCTGTCTCTCTTACTATCTCTCTCTGTCTCTCTCTCTCTCTTTCTCCCTCCCTCCATATCTCTCTCTCTCTCTCTCTCTCTCTCTCTCTCTCTCTCTCTCTCTCTCTCTCTCTCTCAGCATCAATTTATAGTTCTCTTTTTTTATATTGTCCTGTTCAATTTTCATATATACTTTTTACCTAAGGTGATCCCTTTCCAGATGGCACCAACACCTGTAAGATTACAATGAAGTTAAACTGTAAAAAACAATTTTATGATCTTTTGTAAATTGTTGATTTACCTGTAACATTATCATTATTTTTTCTCGCATAGTTTTAAACCTGTGGACTTCAGAATACTGGTCATGCCTTTGAGGGAGGAGTTTGAGAGCTTGTTCTGTAACAGTTTTTCAAGGGCTCAAAATGAAAAATTTCTTTCCCACATACAGGTTTGTACGTTTTAGAGATAACCGACTCTGCTTAGTTAAGGTGGGGTATATCCCTTTTTAAAAACTTTCACATATGACACTGTAGCATTGTTTTATCACCTTCTAAGAGTTAAACAAGAGAAAATTAAATTTTGAAATTTTCCTTGAAAACATTTGGTCCTGTTGGCGGCCATCTTGAGTTTCAAACAAAGGCCAGCTATAACAGTTTTTCAAGAAAACTATTACTGTCAGAGCCTTGAAATTTTTCTTAACAATACATTTCAACCCTTTGAAGAAGCCTATGTGATATTTTATTCATAATCTTTGTAGAAAGAAAATAGGCCCTCAAAGACAGGTAATTTGCGACAGAGCCAAAATTAGGGGTGGTATTATATTCAATCAAATATGATTAAAAAACTAAACAAAATATCATCATAGACTCCTTCCTCTATGAACATATATGAAGTATGTGAAACATAAAAGTATTTCATTGAACAGTTTATGAAATAAACAATGATTTCCAATGATTTGATTCTGTGAAAATGCCATTTCAGAAAATAACAAATAGAAGTAGTCAGTGGGCTGATCACCTGCTTGGCCTAATATCTTGATCCAGAGTAAATCCGCCCTATAGTGCGGGCCCTACACTGTAATGGTAACAGGGAACTGGGTAAGAAAGAAAGAAACAAATAGAAGTTACAAAATGGAATATTTCTGCAAATTTAGGACATTTAAGCATCTTTCAAACTTGTTCTACATACATTAAAGAAGCTCCCAGTTTTTATCAATCAGTTGGCTGATCACCTGCTTGTCTGAAATTCTTTGATCCATAGAATTTCCAGCTCTGTGTTCAGTCGTGTTTGGTAGTTGGGGTGCCTGCACTTATGGCGGGTATATTGTATGCCTTTCATGACTGAACAAAGGGTTGGCCCCAAAACTGCTCTGTGGTATTAATGGCGTTCGATCAAACAAATAAAATTTCAGCATTAAAAAATTCCCTTTTGACTGGTACTTAATAATAATAATAATAATGAATGGCATTTTTATAGCGCATATCCACGCAAAGTGCTCTATGCGCTTTACATAAGCA
>JARBEQ010054093.1:0-14985 GCA_030265355.1 Tritonia tetraquetra | reverse complement strand
TTAGAGTATCAAAGTGGATTTAGACCAGGAAGAAGTGTACAGGACCATATCCATACACTCAGGCAATTAAGTGAGGCAACATATAGATGTGATAAGAAAGTTCATGCTTGCTTTGTTGATTTACAAAAGGCATTTGATTCTGTGCAAAGGAAAGAGTTGTGGAAAACCCTCAAAGAACATGATGTCAACAATTTGGTAGAAGCAGTCCAGACTGCAACAAATAAGTTCAAAATAGACGTAGGTGTTAGACAAGGTTGCATCCTTAGTCCATTGTTTATAATACTAATGGATTCGATATCAAAGCAATGCAGAGGCCCTTAAAAGTAGGAATGTGAATGTGAAATTAAAACCAGTTCAGCTAATAATGTTAGCATTTGCAGATGACTTAGTAATATTTGTAAAAACTCAACAGCACAACATAGATATACTCAACAGGGAATTAAAGGGGTCTGGAAATTTTTAAAAACAAAGAGTATGCTAATTAGTAGAAAACCAAATAAACATGAAGTCAAACTAGAAAGAGAGTTATTGGAACAGGTTGATAGCTATAAATACCTAGGAGTAATGATCAAGTCGAGATAAAAGCAAACTAAAGGCAACTAAAATGAAATTCCCAAGGAGATTAATAGGCAAAACAAAGAGAGATGAAATTTGAAATACTAGGAGTGGGAAAGAAGTAAGAACTGGGGAAAATAGATCAAAATCAATTAATTTGGACGCATAAACAGAATGATAACAGTGGGTTGATCACCTGCTTGGATTAATATCTTGATCCAGAGAAACCATACTCATCGTGCTGGCCCTACACTATAATGGTAAAAGGGAATTGGATAAGAAAGGAAGATAAACAGAATGAAAGATAGCAGTAGCAGAATTCCTAAACAAATATTAAAATGTAAATAAGAAAAACTACATAGAGGTGGACAAAAGAAAATGTGGCAGGATGCAGTTTCAGAAATAATAAAAAAGAGAGGATCTAGGCTTGTAGATGCAAAGAGGATGTCACTGAATATGGATCAATGGCGAAAGTTAGTGTACACACATAAACCTTGCACCGAAAGGTACTAAAAACGTTATTGATAAAGAAAGAAAGAAATTATAGTTTGTTTTTAACATTCCACTATTATGTAATCGCTTTTGAGGTCCTCCTTTTTCAAATGGTAATGATTATTGTGATATTTGCTTTGTTCTGATTGTTTTCAAGTAATTTTTTTCCCCTACTCTACAGAAAGTGGAGGAAAAGTGTGTGTATAAAGTGAATCCAGACAACTCAGGGTGGACACTGTGTGAGAGGAGTGCCTGGATTTCTTCTAGTCTCTTCGGTGTCGGACCTGCCATAGAGATGTTTGGGATGAAAAGATTTGGCAGGAACTCCAACAGGGCATTTCAGGGTTTTGACTATGTTCTCACCACACTGTTCAAGCCAGATCAACTCAAAGACCACCCACTTAATTTAGCCAATAAGATTAGAGAAACAGCCCGCAAAGCAGCACATATTGCAAAGTCAAAAGCCCCACCTATTCTTGGAAGTGCTTCAGCTTCATCTTAACATTTTTTAATGGGTTTTTTTCATTATTCATATTCATACTCTTGCCATTTTTTTTCTCAATATTTTTTTACCCCATTTCCAGTGGACTGCATGAATATTGAGCTGAGATTTGAATGAAAGAAAATGTGATTGATTTGAAGTCATTTATTCCTCTCATTTGAGATGAGAAAAATATTATGTATTGAATTCCTAGGGGAGAGTGGTAAAAAGTTGAAGCACCTCAATTATCTATTGATTGTGACTTTTTTTGTTATAATCCTGACTAGAAATGGCATGATTTGTTCCCAATTCTTTTTGTTCGTTAGTTCTTTCACACCATTAGTTGCTACAGACAATGATAAAAACACAACAGATCTTCATATTTTTCAGTTTCCATTACGACACTATAATTCATATTTATTATGTACTTCATTCTTTCTTTCAAGGGAAACTTGTTTTGAGCTTAAGTTTTTGGTTTGACTTGACTTTTGACTATTTACTTGTCCCCTTTCAAACCTTTCCTATAGCTACTGTAACGTAAAATTATGACAAATATTGTAAGGTACATAGTCATACAGTGCCTGCGGATCCACCAATGCCGCACTCAACGAAAAGTCGGCTCCAACAAGGCAAATAGAAATCCCATTTTTTTCTCCTTATATTCTCTTTGTAAAAACAACTCATCCAATGAGCATAAACACATGTAAAATTGCCTACGAGGTCGTACTGGTCAGTGACTTTCACCCACATTCACCATATATCCTTTTGAACATTTAGAATTAAAATAAAACAACTAGAACTGGTATTAGTCTAGCAGTAATGAGCCCGCCTGTGCAACGTCAAGGGAGATATTAGTGTATAAGGAAATTATGTTATTCTAGTTCCTGTTTTCCTTTCTGACTTTGCATTTAACGAGAGGTCTCATACTATGAGAACCGAGCACCAGTCTTGGCGACCTCGTTGAATCCGACTTCCACTGTATTGGTTTCTCAAAGTACCTGACATATTTTTTCCCTGTACCTTAAACTTTGGTTATATTATATTGTGCAATGGTAGATATGGCTCTTATACTTGTACAGTTTAGTTTGTACTTATCGATATTGCTTTCTCTATTCTCTGTTCCATATTTTTGCCCACGTCTTTCTAAAGATTTCTCTTTCTTCCATAGTCAATCTCATATCTGTACATTTTTTCTATTGTTTTCATTATTGATCACTTTGTTTTAGATAGCAAAAGATGTGGAAAATCTAGCGTAATTATAACTGAAAGAAAGTGGTGTTGATTGAGACTTTGATAAGAATTATATTATAATTAAACTTGTATTTCTCAATTGTGTACATGTGAGAAAATAAACCTTTCATTTACTTCATCAAACTCAAATAAAACTTTTCTCAATATGTAGAGTGAGGTCATGTGACTAAAAATCAGATTTTATAGTAATAAATTTATGTGCCATTTCTGATTCTGTCATGTTGAACACATTTCCATGAACTTCCTTCCTCAACGAAGTTTGAGGAAGTGAAAGTCTGTTTTACCTATTTGTAATTTGTATTGATTTCAATTTTAAGCGAACCTGACACAGTGGATTACCCTTGAGTAGCATTTATTTTTTCTTTTGAATGGGCACTGACCATAGTTGAGTCCTGCCTATCAGACACGTCGATCTTGTTTCCACTCCACCACTAACATGAACTCGAGCGTACATGATTTTCTTCTCCTTGAAATTGAGGCCCATTGGTGATATTTGGTGGTGGAGCAATAAATGGTTGACATTCTGATAGTGGAAGACATTGATATTAACATAGACCATATTATATTGATTTTTTAAATATTTTTAATTTGGGTTTTGTGAGCTCCGCTGACAGAGATGCAAATACATGTTGACAAGCAGCCCTGCCAATTATCCTATATATTTATTGTGGATTGTTAGAAATCTGGAGTCGCAGAAATAGACTTCAAATGTCAAGCAAGATGATTATGTCTTATTCATTTCAAACTTATTGAGTCAATCCAGTTAATGGAGTCATTTCTAAATTTGTTGGTCATTATATGTATAGAAATAATGACTAAGTCGTCTTCCTTTATTTATCTCTAACAGGGAGGAGTGGGATTGTACTAGCGATTTCCACTACTAACTTTCTAATTCAAGAAAGTTTGGGTTTTTTAAACTTTGGGATATCAACATGAACTGAGTATATTTTAATTTTGTATATGCTAATGACCCGGTACGATATATATATATATATGCTGTTTATCATGATTAGAAGAATATGTTATGTTGTATGTGGTAGACACAGATTAAATTTGATACATGCATGCTTTGAATTTGACTGTTTGGAATGAGACTTGGTATTTTGTGTTTAAACTTGAGCAAAATAAGCAGATTTATTTTGTTACAAATCTTGTCTTATTTGAATGTAGATTCTATCCTTATGGAAGGTAAGGAAGTAGTTGTGTGTGTTTGGAAACATTTGTAACATGAGAATGACGGACAGACTAAATAAAATATATAAAAAATTTGTTAAGAACTCCAGCATATTTGAATTATTTTACTCTGTTGTGTTGCCTTTGGTTTGAGGTTACAGTAAGGCTCAGTAGTCTCTGCCTATCTCAAGAATTTGCAGTGAGAATAAATAGGCATGCATTTCGTTGACAGATCGTTGATGAAGGTGGACATAGCCAAATGACTGCGGTAAACAAGCTGCAGACACATCCAAGCTGTCCATGCAGAATCAGAAAGTCCACTATGAGTCTATGAGTGGGAAAAGGTGTCAAGGAAAGCAAGAAAATGTGAACTAAGTGCTGGAAAAATAGATAAGAAAAGTAGATCGAACTCACGCTTTGCGAACGGCAACCCCACCTCACCAGAGACAGTTACACACAGGCGTTAGTTCGAACAAATCACTTTTCTCCCGTGACAGTTTTTCTGGCACTTTCCTAGATACCACTTATTATTAACAGTCCCAGACCTGTTCCTTGTAAAATTGTTATTATGAGCGAGTGGGTAAATAGAAAGTGCACTGACACATGCGACATAGTCTGTGAGTGTCAGCCCTTCAATCAACATTGCTGTACAGCAGCCAACAAGATAATCATCAACTAATATAATTATATTACCCCGCTCTGGGGAAAAAAACCCTAGGGAGGAATTTTTTTTACAATTGTGATTCAGTGATCTTCCATAACTAAAATGACATTGATCATTTTACAAACAAAAGAATGAACAAGGACGGAAAAAAACTATAAACAATATGTGAGAAGGGTGCTTGATCAGTACAAAGCCATCTTCTTTAAGCAGCTGGTTCTCCTTAATTGCTCATTTTAATTTTAGGTCATATCAAAGGCTGGGCCTCGGTTTATAGTCCATCTCCAGTGGAGGCGAGGTGGCCGAGTGGTCTAGACAACAGACCTCCATGGCGTGGGTTGTGGGTTCAGAGTCTGGCTTCAGGCACTTTGTTTTTTCCTTGCAAAAGAAACTTTACAGTTTGCCTCACTCGACCCAGGTGTAGAAATGTGTACCGATTCTAATGAGATTTGGGAAAGTATGCTGTGAAAGACCAGCATCCTATCCCAAAAGTTACAAATTGTCGCTTGTCACGCTACAGAAACTGGGTAAAGCTTAAGGCTAAGGACATATTTTTTATTGCCAATAATTCTTGATTCTGTAAGGAATCCACAGGGTCGAAGCTATAAAAACTCTGAGAAAGTCTGAAGGAAAAAATCCTCATCTATGTGTGCATCCATGTACATAAGAAATCAACTAAGAGTAAGAGATGATGTAACCACTAAACACTACATCTATAATGACGGAGAATTGTAATAGTCTCTATATCTTTACAACAGTCTGATGGATATGAATGATAATTGGAATGTTAGTTTGTTTTTTGGGGTGTTTTAGGGCGCTATCGACACAGGAAGGTCACTTCAGTGCAAACTAAAAAATCAGATTCCCAAATTGTATGAATAAAATCATAATTCAATTCTTGAACATGGCTACACAGCTTGTTCTAAACAAGTCAAATGACAGATTCCCAAATTTTATGATTAAAATCAAAATTCAATTCTTGTATATAGATATTAAACATTTTTGAAGTAAAATCACACACGCTGACCTCAAGTCACCTACAAACAAGCCAGCACAAGAAGAGCAGCAGAAGTTGCGGAGCCTGCTGCGGGACGCCCCAAACTGAATGAAACAAAACTAACGATGATAATTTGAATGAACACTTGATTTATACAAGTATAATGTAATTTGGATCATTGCAGCTGTAACCAGTCCGAGTAAAAAGTCGTGTTGCACAAGAAAATCGTGGGAAGCAACCCATACATAAACGTCTAGAAGTTTACTCAAACCAGATCCCCTTTTTTTAAAAAACATTATATCTGGGACCCTGGGAAGTTGCACTAAAATTTTCACAAAAGCTGCACCAAAGTTGCAACGCACCCTTCTCACGCACAAAATTGAATTATTTCCACAAGTCAAAGTCGCAACAGAAGACTGCAAACGCTATTTACTATTCTTCTAACTAATCTGCACGCTGTGTCGCGATGTACTATCATTGGATGAACAAAGTATATTTTTTCATTTATTTTATTACAATTATATAATAAATAATAGCATTCATCAGTGAGCATGAGAAGGTACTGATTAGCTAAGTCCTATTCAATGTCGAGCTGAGGAAGGGTGGTAACCCGGAACGTTATTTGTAATTGTCCTTCCTCCTTTGGAATCTTTTAGCATTTTGATATATCACTCTTTTCAAAGAATTTATAGATATTTTATCTTATATTTTTTTTAAAATCTGAAATCGTATTCAAACTTGGCCAACCAATATGATTTTTACTACAAAAATGACATTAAAACTTACACATGATATATAATATCCCACATTTTACCCACTACAAGAAACATGACACCTTGAGAAATGTTATCTAGCTAGATTATCTTGCAAAGACTTGTTTTCACATTTGAAAACCTAGATGTCTAGACTAGATAGATCCTTTAATCGTGACTTGCTCTAAAAATGACTCTCATTGTCAATAATGCACACTATAAATATAATACCAAAGAAACAAACAAAACAAACATTTGTTCGTTCAGTGTTGCTCCGGCAATGCCATTGTGCTGGCCGAAACTGGAAACCAAAGACATTTGTCAAGTGAAGTGATTTTGAGCAACTTGTGAAAAGTTACTTGAGCGGTATCTCTTTCAATTTAACAATCTTAAAAGGTTCCCAGCCAAATTCAATCTGGTCAGGCTCAAAACTAAAGATGTTGGGTCCTGACATAAACGTTACGATGTAAACATAAACAGACTTGTCTAGTTATCGATTTTAAGTACGAGGGGTCTGAGGTTTGTGTTTTACGTCAAAAGTTGCATGTGGGCCCAAAAGTGCCACAACTTTGCAACTCTCTGGCGTCCAAGTTATATAACTTAAATGAGAAAAATACAATATTGATCCAAGTGTCATTATCATTCAAATAGGAATAGGAGGAATAGCAGCATTTAAGCATCATGTCATCTCTTTCTTATCAATAAATAATTTGCAAGGTCAAAACCACTTTAAACATTCACCTTGATGTCTGCCAGAGAATTAAAACTTTGTGGTGCAAAGACCCCTTTCTTGAATGTTTTTAATCTCACTAGAGTGGCAGCCAGATCCACTGAGGTTGCACCCAATGGAATGTCAGCTCCAACGAGGCAAATAGAAAACCCTGTTTTTCCCCCTATATTCCCTTTGTAAAAGACAACACATCCAACGAGCACCAACACGCGTAAAATTGATAGGGAAATATTTAACAATGTGACAAGATTTAAGAAAAACATGTTTAATCTTATCAAGGAGAATGACTCCATAGAAAAGGAGAAATGTGAATTGATCAATTGATTTTATCATAATATACACAAGACAATATAATAACTATGACGATGATTGCTGCATGTTGAAGGTCTTCTCCAGATGATTCACCCATCCAGTTAATGATAGATCGTCAGGAGGCTGAAATCAAGATTAGATAAAGATTTAGATTAGGGTGGCATTTAATTAAATACATCACCGCTCATCATTAACTTCTTTCTTTCTTATCCAATTCCCTTTTACCATTACAGTTACCTTTTTGTGGTAGTGGTAGGAATTAATTTTGCCCCGACAGCAGCCTTGCGGCCTACTCTTATCGATGTTTAACTGCCAAGGGTTCTTTAACGTGCGCAATGTGCACACAGGACCTTCAAGTTTATTGTCCGTCTCCAATAGGACTAGGTTCTTGATCCCACCTACCTGAATAGGATCAGGGAAGTGACATATAGGTTTTCATCGAGTTTCACAGAGAAAAATAACCGACGCTGCCGGGAATCGAATCATGTACCTTTCACTTCTGAGGCAAGAACCGTACCTCTGCGCCACTGGGACCCCCCTCATCATTAACAAAATGATGTAACGCTCTATGATCATAATGGCCGTAAGCTCACCGCTCAAGTAGATTGATCCAAGTGAGGATTACGGAAAAAGCCAATGCTGATCTGTTCTCTACCTATGTCGAGGCCCGTGGAAGATGATGGCCAAGTATGGATATCCTCGTAAATTCATTTCCCTGATTCGCCAATTCCACAATAATGATGGCATGTGGGCCAGTGTCCAGGACAATGACGAGACATCTGCCTCATTTCCAGTTTCAAATGGTGTCAAACAGGATGCGTCTTGTCTCCGACACTATTCAGCCTCAAATTCTCTGCAATGTTCACTGATGCCTTCAGAGATAGCGAGATTGGAATCAACTTCAATTACTGCACAGACGGCAAGCTGTACCTCAGGAGACTTCTAGCAGAAACCAAGGTCACGACAGACATACATACCTCAGCAGTACACTGTCTCGAATTGTCACCATCGACGACGAAGTGAATGGCAGGATTGGGAAAGCCAGTGCAACTGTCAGCAGGTTTCTTGCCAATGTATGGAACAGAAGAGGCATTAGACCCAGTACTAACTCTGTTGTCATTCTTAGCCGTGACAAATATTTTTGTAACACATAATGTGACATTTTCATGAGCGGTAAAATGAGAAAAGGCTGGTCTGGAAAGAGTTAATAGTTAATCAATGTACTACACACCACTCACCGAGACATTCTCTTCTGACAGGCCGCTGTGTCCTCCCATGATCTGTTCCAGAGTGACAGATCCATCACCGTGTGGGTAGGAAGGAGGGATAGAAAGTATGCATACAATGCAATGTCCAAGGATCACATGAAGTGTTCTGCCCTCTGGTATCCAGTCTATGGCGTGGCTAAAAAGTGAAAAACGTACTATGTCATACAAAACATTTTGAACATACTCTTCTTGTTTTCACAAATATGGCACTACATAGTAAAACCTTGTTACATCGCCTCCCATTAAACCGCTATTCTCACCTACCGCCTACCTTTTCGCCAGAGTACGGATCTGATAATTTTTTCACTTAAACTTTTTTATAACACCATTCTCTTTAACAATCAATTTTCCACAAAGTTGGTGGAAATAACAATGTCTTACTGTACTTATGTGAATGCAAAGTTCATTTCTTATTGCCGCTAGCCAGATTGATATTTCGTAACAGCAACAACAAGATACATGAGGTCTGGCGATGGCAGCATCATGAATCATTTTCATGATTCAAATGTCCCAAATTGTTTCATCATCAGCAGCCATCGCCATTATTTTCACCAAATCTGTCCCAAAACATGCCTATCCATTAACCCTTTTAGCCTATTCATTACCATAATATATATATATACAACAGTAAATCGCCAACTTTTCTTGCAATCTGTTGGGTTTTTTAAATGAGAAAATTAAACATCTATTAATAATTTGATTTTTTAAACTTCATCACCTCTCATTGGAACACTAAAAACACCAGCAGGTTTTTGCACCCCTTTCCAGATACTATTCAAGGCTTTTCCAATTTCCAGGGCTACAAATTTCATTATTTTACCCAGCTCAGCAGGATTTTATCAACAAATATTGAAAAATGTTTCCATCTCTACCGAACAGTAATAATGGGATGGCAATAATAATTGTCAGCAGTATTCAAAGAGTTAAGGCTGTCTTGTTAACCTACCTTTCCCTCAAAGAGGAAATCTCTGCAATAAGAGGTACATGTGAAAGCCATGATTTTCTCAAACGTCTTATCAACTTTGGAAGATCTTTGTCATTCTTAGCGCTTTGAACTGCTGCTTCAACCTCTGAAACTTTCTGATTGACCTGTAAAAACAAGTACAGAATTAATAAATATCATCAGGCTGAAAAGAATAATAATCTAGGTGATTCTATATTTTGAATATTTTTACACGTAACTCTTGATTCAAAAGAAAACAAATGACTCCAACTACTTTAAGGCTATATCATACTAAGGCCTGATAACCTATGAAAAAAATTACATAATGGAAGTCAACTAAAAAAAGTAGGTCGACTACAAAAGTAATGTTACAGCATTCCATTAATAGTTACAAAGGTGTGCATCTTCAGGGGAGATACATCAAGATTTTGTGAAAACTCTATAAGAATACATGTCATATATTTAGTCAGCAAACAGAATGAGACAAGATAAAATAACATGGGCTTTTATTTCCTGGAGTTTCTCCACACACTTACTTCCCTTGACATAACCAGGGCCAATATTACTAAGTATGACAATAACAATTCCAGGTCTGAGTCCAAGTCCTGCCTTGTGCAGGATTTTTTCTTTTGAATTTTCTCTGCCCTGGAGATTCACATGGAATCTTCTCAAGAACAATTCCAAATCTATTAACAAAATAGGCAGCATGAGACTTACATCTACCCGAGATAATTCTAGACAGTGATTTTCATCCAAGGCAAAAGACAAAGTGATGACAAGCTTGGAACAATCAGGGAGTCTCTGAGAATCATGGTCAACAAAATGAACTGTCACTGTGTAGTCATCGACAATAGTGCATTTTATCCCACTCATAAGCTCTAATCTCGCCAACTTTTCTTGCAATCTGTTAGGTTTTTTAAATGAGAAAATTAAACATCTATTAATAATTGGATTTTTAAAATTATCATTATCTCTACAGTACCATTTAGCAGCCCTGTAAACATGACCTTCCATAATTTGTCTGAAATTATGGAGTGACCAGAACTTGCCACCACACATTTAGCATTACCAGAGTAAACATGCCAAACCAGCATCTTGCTACAATAATCTGGCTCCACAGCTCATAATTGGATATCAAAAGAAAAACATACATGTGTATGAGCGTAAGAGTAACCGATTCCCACTTCTAGAGTTTTTCTTATTGTGCTAAAAAGATGTCATTGTTGTCCTGAATCGAATTCCCTCCAATCCCTCATAGGTTCTCAAGTCTTAATTAAGTTATGCTCAGCAAATTTTCAGGCCCATTAACCCTTTCTTATGGACAGCCTTCAATGAGCAAGCGCGTTTAAGAAATCACCCCATGTCAAGAAAAAATTAATTTAAAAATTGTTTGAAGAAATAAACCCTAATAAGTATACATTTTCTTGAAGGGAAATAAATACTGAGTAATATGAGCATGGTTAGAAGACAATACATTGATAAAGAAGAGCATATTTGAAAGTTGTGTACCCCAAAAAATGAAATATGAAAAAAAAATTCATAAAGTGTTTGACTTATGACTCTATGTACATTGTATTTTTATGTTTTAACTATTGTTTTTCATTCCAGTATGTCCACGTTTGTAAAACAAATTTCCGAAAGGATGAATAAAGTTTATTATTATTATTATTATTATTATTATTACTTTATTTTGATGGGTCTTTTTTGGGTAAGCATACATATATCCACAGGTAATAAACAATGAGTAATCCCAAATGAGTAATATCCAAAAGTTATGGGCAAATCCATGATTATATGACTGGCCAATTGATGCACCAATTCAGTTTCAACAATGAAAAAATACAGCAATCACACATTTCATTTCACTCAGTATTGGTTTCTTCCATCGTAAATGCCACATTATTCCACCTCCCACTACCCTCCTTCCATACTCGTCACAAGCCCTAATCAAGCATGTAGTGATGAATTCCTCAGAGAAGAATTAATAAAAATCTCTAGACAAAGCATTCTTTGGTCCTGATTGCTGATTAAACTGGGGTATCTGATCAGGTCTAGGCATATTTCTTTTCACCCACCCATCACATAACCATAACCTCGAACATGTCCAACCATCATCAATATCACTTTCCTCTTCATTATTGTCATTTTCGAACGACTTCCATGACATAGAGCTGTCACTCCCACCTCCACTTCCTGGTTCTTCATCACTCAAACTCATCATCAACCTCAAAACAGATTTATAAACAACAGAAAATCGGCCAGAAAACAATCAAATTGTTGACAGAAACTCTTCTAGACTGAAAGTGCGTAATTTCCTAACTTTGAACTAAAGAATTCTTGTCTAGACAACCGTTCACTGAACACACCCCTTGAGTGCCGGTATACCGGCGATCTCCACTTTTGGAACTAAAATGGCCGTCGCCGGTATACAGGCGAAACCCATCTGAAAGGGTTAAAGTTACGTACATTCTAAAAACAACAACAAAAAATATAATTGCTTTACGAGTTCAATTTGAGTCGACTTTCAGTCTCTGATTCCACACACACAGCTGCCTTGTCTACCAAATGACGCAGTAATTGTAGTCGAGATATCCGTTCCTGGATAATTTGCTTTTCTTCTTCAGCATTTTTTAGTACAAACAGGATTTTTTCTTTTGCTATTTTGTTGGCTGCTGGGTTAAATTTCTGGTAAAAAAAAATGCCATAGCAACACAAGTTAGTAGGTTAAGAATAACGAAAACTGCCATTCACATGTTTTAGAAATGGAAGAACTAGAACTCAACTGGCATCAAGATAAAATGTTCAAAATACAGTGAAACCTTGTTATACTGCCAGTTTTGGGACCAAAGGAAAGTTGGCATAAAAAGAGAATGGAGAGGTAGAGCTGTTACTGCCTTTTTATGTAAATTTGGATGGCTCAGATTGCCGATACAGTCTTTTAAGATTTTTTTAACACATGTATCTCCATGCCTTATGTGGCAAAATCTGCTTAGTTTTCTTATAGCTGAGGGGTATACCACCTATGCAACAGTAAATATTGTTATGGCCAAACTTGGACAACACCTAAAAATGTGATGCTCATTGTGCCATTCAAGGTTCAGGGCACAGTGAGCTGATCACCTGCTTGCCTTATCTACCTGATCCAGCAATGCTGGGCATGGAGCTGGCCACAACACTCCTTGGGGGTATAAGGTGGTTTGGATAATAAAATAAAATGTATCTTCAAGACTTTCTGACAACTAGGGCATTTTGGTAGTTGTTTAAACTATCAGATAAAGCAAAAAAATGATTTTAGAAAATTTTGACAGACACTGCCTTTCATTTTCCAACGGCAGAATAGTGGTGTGTATGCTTACAACAGGACTCTCTTATAACAGGGTTTAAGCCATGGTCCTGTCGATCTCATTGTAACTAAGTTCCACTGTACTAATCTTGATCCATAAAAGTTACATTTTAAATGAAAAATAACATATCAGTAAGAAAGAGCGCCAATGGTTCATTCTAATGGAATAAAAGAAATAGAGATAATGAATATAACATATAACTAATTAGTTAGCTTGGTTTTACTAAACACTTTGCTGTCTGATGACGCTATAGGGCGACGTCGATATTATTCCCCTTACTGTCTATGGGCGGCAATTGTAAGTCTTCAGGTATCGGTGTATTTCAGGAGTGATTTCCCTTTGCTACTCGGCTCTTTCCGTCTGTTATCGCTTTACAGAGATCTAGTTTCACTTCCTCAACACTCGCATGGATAGCTTTCAATGTGTACGAAATGACTCTGACTCGGGTGAGGAGTTTGATTATGACTCAGAAGATGGTCGAGTTATGAACGTGACGAAAGCATGCCGGAAAGTTCTGAATCGGATCTCGAAGATAAAAGGGTTGAAGTTGTAGCACCCGGCCCATCACAAACGAGGGTTAGAGGTCGAAGAAGGGGGCGTGGTCGAGGACAGGGGCGTGGCACTTCAAACAGGAATGTTGATACCCTCTTTGAATGGGAATTGTATGAGGATATTGATCCCCACGAACCTGAATTAGTTCCAGAATTCACACAGCTGCCTGACGACGCCGTAAGGTGACGTCAACATTATTACCCTTTCTGTCTACTTCATGATTTTTTTTTCATAAAAAAAACAAAAACATCCAGTTGTTGAATATTAACATAAATATCATAAAGCCAAAAAAAATACTATGAAATATTACTTTTAAAAAATATTTTTCAATGTCATTGATAAGTTTTTGTACCTGTTTTATTGATATTTGGTGTATAAATCTTCTAGAATGGGTTTTTTTCTCCTTCTAATTAATTATTCAAAACGGCCGCCAAGGTCACATGACCAACTAATTTGCATATTCATTGGTCAGTATACACCATTTCAACATACTGTGTGAAAGTTTCATAAAGATCCATTGAAAAGTAAAGAAGTTACTGCCATTTTTCTGAAGGCTCTATGAAATTCTCATGACAGGAAGGATAAATATAGAGAAATAACCCTCAGACAGCAAAGTGTTAATCATAAAAAAAAATAAAAATTACACACAAACAGAGAATAGATAGTCAAACTAACAGTATAATAATTTTTTAAAATAAAACACAATCTCGAATCTGAGAGTTTCAACTTACAGCTTTTGCCTTTGCAAACTTTTCATCACACTTGGTGACTTCCTCTGGAGACACTCTTCTTTTGGATAAGTCAATGTAACCTTTCCAGGAAAAACAAGGGATAATTTATAATTTAATAAAATATAATCAAAATAAATTCACTGTAATGACATCTTTTAACTTTATCATAACATATATGTCGTCGCTGTCACAAGAAAACCATGTGACTATGAGTTTGATAAAAACCCTGCAGAAATTTCATCGCTATTTTCCTCAGCCTTCAACACACCCTATGATGATGTCAAAGCTCTATTCAAATGGACAGATGAAAACATGAGAGATAAAGCATAAATGAAGCACTTCACATGTGTTCTATTTCAAAATCGCTTTTTAGCTCTTGTGTAAAAAGAACAATAACAGACTAAAAAGTGGTTTGTACCAATGATGTAAAATTTCTTTAAAAAATTAAAACCAATAAATTCATTTTTCCTTTTAAAAATTAATTTATTGCCTTCAAAAATAGAAAACCTTAAATGAAAAATCAAAAGTCAAGTGCAAACCCCGAAAATTAAAATTCATTGAAAAAAAAAAGTTTGACATCATCCAAACCTCATGCAATAGAATTTTTAATTTCATCACCATTTTACCTTTAACCCATTCCTCCTTAAGGGCATAGGGGGAAACCTCTGGCTGGTCCCTACGCAAGGGAAATAACTCTAATTTTCCAATGAATAGCTTTTTTAAAAATATTTATTTAAGACCAT
>JARBEQ010053982.1:0-14987 GCA_030265355.1 Tritonia tetraquetra | reverse complement strand
TAAAGAGCACAATGTTAACCTAACATGAATTGCCTTTTATTGGACAATAAAGATTATTATTATTATTATTATTATTAAATCATCCTAAATTCATTGTGTCAAAAATTTGCTTAGTTTTCTAATAGCTGAGGGGTTGACCACCACCACCAAGCCAAAAGTAAATGTTGTTATAACAACACCAAAAAATGTGACGCTAACTGTTTCATGGTTTGGGCACAGTGGGCTGATCACCTGCTTATTTATCTGATCCAGAGTTTTTCCAGCACCTGCGTTCAGCAATGCTGGACATGAAGTTGGCCCAAAACTTCTTATGCGGTATGGATAACAAAATTTGTTTGTTTAAAGAGCAGTGTTGGGCCCAGCCCTATGTTCAGCCATCAAATGCACACAAGATACCCGCCATAAATGCGGGCACCCTGACCATCAAACACGACTGAACACACAGCTGAAAATTCTATGGATCAAAGAATTTCAGACAAACAGGTGATCAGCTCACTTGTGTCCACAACTCTTTAATGGCACCATGAGCAATACACTGAGCAATATTAATCAAAAACAGGCCAATAAACAAATTACTGTAGCCCTTCAGCAATGGATAAAAACTGGGAGATTCTACCACTATGAGCAGGGATGACAAAATAACAATACAAAACCACCCCAAGTTACTGTCTGTCCATTCGTGTCTTTATGCTGTTTTTACTCACTCTTTTATAGCTGTATTCCTGATTCTATCTCTTCTTGTCTTCTATACTAGTGTTATTTCAGTCCTGTTGCCTATTTTCATAAAACTTTTCAATAGTGTATAGTAAAGTAAGTCAGTAGGAGCAATATGAGGATATTGAAAACCACATGTATGAGAAGAGTTGCACACCAGATTTATTGACTGCAACAAGTCCTATCATTGTTGTGTCATATTCTTCATCAACCTTTTTACTAAACACTATAGAAAAAGTGTGCCATAGAGAGACTGAAAGTGTGTAGTATGGGAAGATAAATATATAACTTGTAATGACATATCATCCTGAGTGCAAGTAGTCTAGTAATTAATTGTACAAATCATCCTTGTAATGTATGCGTCGATGAACGAATGAAGTGAATGCAAGAGAGATAACTTATGTATATCCAGGTATGACTGAATTATGAGAGTTATTGCCCCTCCTTACTCTGTTACTATATAATGGCTTGTTCTTGTAATAAAAGTCAGTTGTTGTTAAGAACTCATAGGCGTTCACTTCTTTGCATGTTTTTATAAGTATGTCGTTTCATAGACATTACAATCCTCAAACAATCTTTGTTGCTACAAACACCTTTACACTCTCAGAGAGTAACACCTTTATCTATTTACTACTCTATTCTCATATCTCTTGTAACACTAGTTCATGCGCATTTGATTCTTTCAAAAAATATTGAAATTAAAAAAAAAACCCCACATATTTGATAAAAATTGTACAATTTATTGCAATCATATACCAAGCATGAAATCATAAGTTAAAGATAAAAAATAAGGAAAAGGAATTTAAATTATCTATACCTTCAATAAGGACTTCTACAAGATTGAAATTGCCCAATTGTACAGCAAAGCACAAAGCTGAATCTCCACTGGATAAAGTCTGATTGGCATCAACTCCATTGGAAATTAGACTTTTTACAACCTGAAATGTTAGAGACAATGGGCTTGTGGTTATTTGATAAAATCCAATTTTTGATCACTCAGAATTATCTGTCTTTATGTGGATTTTGACACACAATGAAGCAACGTTATCATCAATAATAATAATAATAATAATAATGAATATTTGTATAACGCCTAACTCCATCAAGATGCTCAAAGGCGCTTGACAATGTCATCACGACATAACAATATCGAGTGAAAACAAACAATTCATAGTTTCACAGATTCATATTGTCAGCCTATTGTTAAAGTAAAATAGGATGGAATCTGAAACACAAATAATGAGTAACGATGATGCACAGACCAGCAAGTGATCAGCTCACTGTGTCCTCAACTCTTTACTGGCACCATGAGCAATACACTGAGCAGCATCAATCAAAGAAAAGCCAATAAACAAATTTCTGCAGCCCTTGTGGTACCCCCTCAGCTATTGATAAAAACTGGGAGGATTTGCCACTCTGGGCAAATATTTTGTATCCTATCAAATAAAACTATTAAAGAATGATCTGCTGCTCAATTACCTTGGACAATTTATTCTTGACAGCTTCTTCAAATGGAGTATTGTTATGTTGATCATGATATTCATTGTCACACCCTTCTTCAATCAAATGCACAGCAATTTCCTCATAGCCTAAGAAATGATAAAACATATCACTTTCAAAAGTGTGAAAAAGTAATCATTCAAAATGACTTGCACTGTATGAGAAAGATGGCAAAACCTATTTTTCCAATCTGTACAAAAAATGTCTGTTTGGACACCATCTTTCTCATACCTACAGTGCAAGATATTTTGAATGATGCCAGCCACTTTTCTATACAATAAATGAAAATTTGTCTGCTGCTTTCATCAAATGCATCAATGATGTTGCTGGAGACCCAATAAGAGCCTTGTCTAATGAGTGATATCATTATGTGTTCTCTGCCTTCATTGTTTGGCTTTGAAGATTTCAGTAACTACTGTTTTTACGAGTACTTATGCCTTCATCTATGCTGATAGAAAATATTTTTTTATGTCATGTTCCAATTCTTAAAGAATGTTTACATTCAAATTTCTGTCCCCTTACCTTTGTTTACTGCAAGCTGAAGGGGAGTCCAACCATAGAAAAGGCAGTTGATGCTTACACCAGATTGCAATAAAGATTTGATTTTCTCTAAACTATTTTCTCTGACAGCAATATGAAGGTTCTGTTCTTGAGTTGCCATTCTAGCTATCAACAGAAGAAAAGAGAAAAGGTTGAAGTCATGTATAGTCAAAAGAAAAAAAAAGAACCAAAAAATAATGATAGTATCTGCAACCCTTCCCTTTTACATGTACGTAAAACATTGTAGGGTCTGTTGAATCAAAATGCATTCCCTTCCTCTTCCCATACTTTCCACCAAAAGATTGAAAAAAAAAAAGATTAAAAAATTTACTTCAGGGGGGCCTGGCAGATTTTTTAAAAAAATTAGTAAATATTCCCATTAAATTGTGTGCTGCTTGGGGAAAATAGACCAAAGTTGCAAGAGGTAGAATAGAGATATGGGCTTCTAAAGACAATATGGGTGAAAATTATGAATGTTAAGATATTGACACCATAATGATCCTCAAAGCCTTAAAAACATCCGTTCAGAGCTTTCCCTATAAGTGGCTTCAAATGATGGATTAACCAAGCTTGCATTTTTTCATCTATATATGGAAATAAAAAAAAACTTTAAAACCAATTTTCTCACTTTGTTTTTCTGGGGTTGTCAGTTTCAAATTGCAATAACCCTGGCTAGATTTAAGATATCAATATCAAGATAATTTATTAATTTGTTTATTGGCCATGCTTATAATTAATACAGTTTAGTGCATTGCTCATGTGTCAATAAAGAGTTGTGGACACAGTGGACTGATCACCTGTTTGACTAAAATTCTTTGATCCACAGCAATTTCCAACCCTGTGTTCCTGGGTGCCTGCATTTATGTCAGGTATCTTGTGTGCCTTTTATTGGAGAAAATGGGGTTGGCCCCAACACTGCTCTGCAGTATTAATGGGGTTTGATCAAACAAACAAAAAAAAGATAACTTAAAAAACAAATTAATCAGCTGTATAGGGGCTCTCAGATAATGCAAGTGAATAAATAGGGGTATGTCAAATATCCAACTTTGCTTTGGGTCTATTTTCCCAGAGTGGTACACAATTTTCTAATTCTCATTTCAGTGAAATGATTCTTTGTCCGAGGTAGGAACTTGATTCCGTCTCAGTTTAGTTTTGGGTTTTAGAGTCCAAAAATATCCTCAGTACCATGTATGCTGCTCCTGTAAAGGCTCATTTACACAATGGACTGGGGAAAAATCACCCAATTGGTCAGTCATGAGGAATTGGTTCATGTAAAAGTGAGTACAATTTTTTTGGTCAGCCAACGGATTGGTAGCCTGATCTAGAAATCAGGAGCTGCCTGATATTTTTCTGCCGACCACGACTGATCGGGGGGGAATAGCGCATAGGAAGTGAGAACTATGATTTTGGTGATAAAATCAATTAAATACTTTCAGAGCCCAAAAAATAATAGCATTTTCGGAATCAGTGTACCAAAATTAACACAAGGGGTCGCAAGTCATTTGATTTGATGCATTATTCATATTATTCCACATATTATAAAGATACAATCTATTGTTAAGTGCACCAAGTTTGATTTATGCTTCTCTGTTCATTTACAACCGCATAAACCACACCAAAAAATATATATACAACTATTTCAAATTACGGCATTTTTTGTTTGTTATCAGGCTATATAAGAAAATCGCTGGAAACTACTAGGTCACATCCTCAGAGGAGACAAAAACATACACGTTCAAACAGCAATGACAGCGTACTTTGAAAAAGGAAAGAAAAATACAGAGGACGGACCCCAACATCACTGCCAACCTCCCTTTCAACTTAAACCATGATCTCAAAAACACAATAGAAAAACTCACAAAACCTCATTTTAAACAAAAAAAAAACTCTATCACATCATGAGAAAGAGACAAGTGAAATTCTTTGGCTTTGTATGGAGACAGAAAGGAAAATATAAAATTTAGTAATCAGTGGATTCATTGAGGGTAAAAGAGCACGAGGCAGACAGCTTTTGACTTTCCTGATGGGTTTAAGACAAAACACATCCAGCATCACCACCAACACTGCATACACAAGGATGCCTGATGACAGATCTACATGGAGAATAATGATAGGCAACATGCAGACATGCACTACATGATGATGATGATGATGTGTGGGGACGTCAAACGCGTGGGTGTGCCGCGGATGTTGTTGTGCCCGAATGTCGGGTTGGTCGCCTCGGTGTTGCAAGAATCGTTTCCATATTGCACACAGTTCAATTATTATCATTCTTAGTATCTTTAAAAGGATTTGAAATTGTTCATAAAACTCGAGACAGATGCTATATACCTACCTGTAGATACCAATAGGTTAAGCAAGAGTCAAGACTAAGACAAGGTTTTGCTCCTTTTTGAGTTTGAGAATCTCCTAGATTATCTAGATAGATAGCCCGATATAGGTAGACCTAGACTAGACGTCTAAACCTAACCTTAGTTTATTTGCAATAAAACTAAAACCTTGTTTTGTATGGATCGAGTCGATGGAGACTAAGACTAAGACCAGAACTAGAAAAAGATCAACCTGAAAGAAGCAGTTGGCGTCCATAGATACGCGTCACATAGAGGGTCTAATTTTAATTAAAACAAAAGATGAACTTCTTTGACATGAACTCGCAACCGACAATTATTATCACTATCATACATTTCACACATTCAATATGATACATCAAATAATTTCAATACATTATTGATATATACCTTACTTCGGATGCTTTTCACGAGTTTGATATTCAGGTCTTCATACCGGTAAGGATTCCAGTCCTTTTTTGACAAAAAATAGAAACTATAAAGTTCCGAAACAATGTTCATCTCTCTCTCTCTCTCTCTCTCTCTCTCTCTCTCTTGTGGGGTGGGAGTGTTCAGTAGTGGGTCGTGTGGGCTGATCAAATGAGGTCCAATTTACTGTTGAGGTCTTGATATTATTCTTTCTACTGTCATTATCATTATTCCCTTTATTACTAATTCCATTAGGCTACGATGATCGGTATCTTTCCCGAACTACTCCCGCGTGTCCACGTCCAGTCCTCTCACATTTTCTTTTCACTTAACAAAATAAAATGTATTTCTTCACCATTACGCCATAGTCAAAATCATCAAATGGTGGTGTACTCACGGGTGGTAATTTCTTAGTCCAGTGGAGTGAAATGGTGATGGTCAGTTTGTTTTATGGCCTTGTACAGTAACGTGAGTCTTTTGTCTGCGTGTTTCTAGTAATTGCCACTGCAATATCTGACGAATGTCTGTCAATGTCAGGGATCGGTCCCTGTTTGGTCCCTGTTGTAGCAATGAATGACGAATCGTGCCACTTTTGGTTGTATTCGTTCAATAATAGTTATGTTTTCGCTAATGTGAATCCCATATAATATAGTGACACTCACAGGGAAGTGAAGAGGGGCATCAGGGCCGATAAAAGACGCTACATTGATAACCTAGCTAGTGAAGCTGAAGAGGCTGCTGGACAGAGAAACATGAAAGCCACGTATGACACCACTAGAAAGTTAGCTGGGAAGTACAGACAAATAGACAAACCCATTAAAAGCAAGGAAGGAAAGATACTATCAACTTTACAAGAACAGTTGAGATGGACAGAACACTTTACTGAGCTCTTAAATCGACAGATGCCAGACGATCCCCCAGAATTACCACCTGCCGATACCATCTTACAAAATCAATTGTGGAAAACCCAGCAAAGCAGAAATAAGAAGAGCCATCAATAAATTAAAAACGGAAAAGCGGCAGGCCCAAACAATATCCTTGCAGAAACCATAAAGGCAGCTCCAGTGACAAGTGGGGAAATTCTCTATCGTCTGTTTGAGAAAATATGGGAAGAGGACCAAGTACTGTTCTACTCTATGGCTCAGAGACATGGAAAACAAACAAGTCAATCATGAACAGATGTTTGCGAAGAATTATGGGAATTGAGTGGTCTGACAAGATACGAAATGAAGATTTATGGAAAGAAACAAACCAGCAGCCAATAGTACTCCAAATAAGAAAGAGGAAGAGTGGTGGCTACACCTGGAAAGAGCTAGAGAAGGCGGCCCAAGGAAGAGTCAGATGGCGAAGCATCATTGATGGCTTATGCTCCGAATGGGGCTAAGGGCTTAAGTAAGTAAGTAATGTGGATCCCATGTTGCAATGGCATATTCTAGCATCAGTCGTACTAATGCCATATATTAGGCTTGAGCCTTTACTTTTTGTGGGCATTGATGTAAATTTCGCATCATGAACCCTAATGATTTGTTAGCCTTAGCAACGATAAAAGTGATTTGAATATCCCATTTTAGGGTTTTATTCACTTAAATGAACACCAAGATAACGAATGTTGTTCACGTGTTGTAGTGACTGGCCGAGCATCGTGTAATTGTGCGTGATGGGATAATTTGTGCAAATGGTCATGACGAAACATTTTACAGGGTGAAATTTCATGTGCCAAAGAGTCCAGGTCTATTTGGGGCTGTTCTGCGTTCGTTTTTCTCTAAATCATAAGATAAGAGGCTGTAATCTGCAAAACAATCGGAGCCTCGATTCAGCAGAAAGATAATCTCCCAGATTGCTGGATAAAATATCTTCTTTCTTATCCAATTCCCTTTTACAATTACAATGTAGGGCCAGCACAATGAGTCTGGATTTCTCTGGATCAAGTGGATAAAATATAACGGCCCCAAACCCGTTCCCGTGATGACTTGTTGAGTCCTTCCACAGAGCCAATTTAGGTTCGCTGTTATTGTTGTCCACCCCTGATCCAATTTGTCGTTTCACGGGTTGTGTTGGTGGTGATGTCAAAATCTTTGGTGATGTTGCAAATACCGTTGTGTTGTACTTTTTGGATTAAACCTATTGTGAGGTATGGTGCCAAAAGGCCTTAGAAAGGTCTAGCACTAGGAGATCAATTATTTGTCTTTTGTCTAAAGATTTCAATTTCACGATTGTTTAAATTATTGTTATGAGTCGTGTTTCGCATGACCGGTGTTTCCTGAAACCATGTTGGAAATCGACCAAGAAGTGACGTTCGTAATGTTCCATGCATTATACTACTACTATACTGTGGAATATAATCTTGTGTTCCAGGATTTTACAAGGAACGGAAGTGAGAGATACTGGACGATAATTTGAAGCCATATCCATTCTTTCTTTCTTTATCAATAACATTTTTAATACCTTTCTGTGTAATGTTCCTGGAGTCGGGCATATGCCTATTTCTTTGAATCGATTTGGTTCGGGCAAGTAGGAGATAACCCCACTGTCGCCCAGATAAGTGGTGGGGCTGCCACCTCAGAGACCCTTACCGGGCCGTGACCTCTTGGTCTGGATCTTCATTTGAGGCCTTTCCAATATGGTTGTACCTGTTTGGTATGTCCCTCAAAGTCATTAGACCACTCAAGCCTCTCCGCCACAAGGTGGGTCACAAAGGAGAGGATGTCCATTCTGCCTTTCTTTTAAGTGGTAGTGGTACACTGCCGCCAGTATCTAGTGATCGCTGAAAAATAGAGCACAGAGATAAGGAGCAATCTCGTTGGCTGCTTCCTTTAGAATTCTAGGTGGTATTAAATTTTAATCAGGGCCAGCTGCTTTTGACGTATGCAGCAGCTTAACAAATAACACCATTGAGCGTGATCTGATTTCTTGGCATTGGTGGTGTTGTTATGCGTTGGTAGGATGGGTGGGATCCTCGTTGGTGAAAACACTTTGGTATTGTTTGTTTTAAATGTTTGCTTTTTCTTCAGCGCCTGTGGCTTCAGTTCCATCGTCTATCAAAGAACACTGATGATTCCATGTGTAACCTTTTTTAGATCGTATAGGTTCACTTTTTAAAAGTTATTCTTGTGTTGTGGTCTTTTGTGGTAACATTTTGGTCAAGTTCTAATAATAGTCCATTAACATATGTGGCGTATTCTTTACTTAGTTCTTGATAGATGCATTTACTAATATCTCTGAATCTAGGCCAATCTTCTTGTCTATTTTGTTTTCTAGTGACGTTGTATTTCCTCTGCTTTTGCCGAAATGAATCATACACTAGAGAAATGCTATGTATTATAATTTCTATATACGGGGGCGAGCAAGGTAGTTTCCGTTAATAATTGATTGACTTTCCACCCAGTTACATATTTACTTGCTGTGTCTTAGAATGAATAAGATATCCACTTGAAACTCCACCTATTACTATTATTATTCATCCATTCATTTTTCTACTTTTAGTGTATTTTCATTTTTTATTAATTGTCATTTTAATTTTGTGACTTTTTTTTTCGCATCCCCGTTAACTTCGTTTTGCTTAGCCACTTACACTTACAGTACAGGTGTTTCTTTACTTGTTGACATGCACAGAGGCCAAAAATGTAAAAAATGTAAGGTTTTTCATTTTTTCTCATGCTTACCAGAATATCAGGAAAAATGACAGTGAAAAATTGAAAGAGCCTACCACTGGAATGTTGAAAAAATAGGGGTTATATTATATGTGTCCAAAAAACCTGTGAGTGGCGAATAGGGGTATTTTGAGTGTTAAACAGGGGTTAAATACTCTTTAAATTTAAAAGTCAGTTAGTAAAAAACCCATACGAGTGGCAAATATGACATGGAACTAGCGTGGTTTGGTAAAGGTTAAAACAAGTGCAGGCCTTTTCTATCAAATAACTGAAGCCCCTCAAGTCACTTGCAGTACCCTGTTTGTTCTACACTTTGCAACCTTTTGTTTTCCACTTTGTCTTTCACGCGACCTGCATTGACCACAGTGAGTGAGGGGGGCCTCATGGCGTAGCGGTCAACGCTTTAGTTTCATGAGCAGAAGGTACTGGGTTTGAATCCCGGCGGCGACGTTGGGATTTTCCGTTGACCTCTCTCGAGTTGTGTGGCTCTGACTCTGATGATTCAAGTCATATCGGAGATGGACTATAACTCGGAGGTCCCGCCTTTGATATGACCTAAAATGTGTTGCCAAGGGCGTAAAACTAGCAACGTTAAAACTTTTTGTTTGTGACCACAGTGAATTCATAAGGAATTAACTCAATTTCAGCAGAGCAATAGCAACGTAGGCGATGGTAACGCTACAGACTTCCATGTCGAGTGCTGTGGGTTCAAGTCTCACTTCGCTCTGATTGCCTTACTTGACCCAGATCTAGATATGGACACCAATTCTAAACTAAGAATTAGTAAAGCAATCTGCAATAACAATAACCCCCCAAAACAATGTCCTATCCAGAAAGTGATCAATTGTCATCTGTCCGCTTCACGCTACAGTAACCGGGTTAAGCACTGACCCCTTGAGTCTCAATTCTCTTTTAAAAAATACAAACAATGTAATAATAGCAATAACAAACAATGTCTGCTATACTAACAATAAAAAATTCTGCTGAACTTCTCAAAGCAGATTTTCAGTTATAGTTTATAGAATGTGAGAATGTAATTCTGAAACTGAAATCAGAGAATTCCGAAACATACATATCTGAACCCTGAAGGCTGGCTAAAAAAACAAACAACCTAAACCGAACAAAAATAAATAATCACATTCATTTATTGAACAAAATCAGGAAAAGTGAAAAAGGAGTTGTACTTATTCATATTTACATAAGATTGATCTGCATGAGGTACACATCCTTCCTTTTAAGTATGAGAAAAAATATCTGCAGTGGAACACACATGAAAATGATCTTATGCACAGTAGAACATTTCGCACAAGCTGAAGAGTAAAGTAGAATCATATAAACTTTAAAAGTAAAAGCAACCAGAATACTAAAATCCGAAATAATTATACATCTGTTAAAATTTTCTGACTCTCTCCCTGAATTTCTTAGAAGCCAAATATTGAAATGGATCTATGTTATCATATTCATATGGGCAAAACATTCTTTTCACCAGCACACTATTGCATAATAGTTCAAGTAGGTCTACATTACTGTTTCATGTACAAAAATATATAAATCTTTAATGATAAAATAAATTGCCCACCTCTTAAACCAAAGACGAGATCGGGCTATTATCAAGATTATTTTGTTCAATAGTGCTTTTACTTTTAAACCAATGAAAATCTCAAAATGTATAAATATTCAAAGTCGAAGAACGGAGAGAAAAAAACTTCCAATAAAAACAATAATACAAGGACACAGAATGTTTTGGGTAAAACCCTTCCTCAGCTGCAACACAATGTTTTTATTCTTGACTACCTTGCTTTGCACTGCACTAGACCTTTATTAGAAGCTTTTTTCTATTTTTCCCTCTGTTCTTTCGACTTTGAGTTTGAAATTCAGGCAGCCATCATCAGCTTGTTTACATAAATATTCACGGAGCTCTTCCCATTTATTAGATGAAGAAAGCATAGGCAGTATTGGGTTCCTCTTAGCATAAAATCTATGAAGATATCATTGAAAGAAACACACACACAAAACCTCAAATAAACAAATCCCAAACCAAACCTATTTGCTGAGTAAAAAATTCAAATTACATTAATTCCATAAGGACTAACCTCATCAAATACAAGAGCCGCTTTACACAGATGCACATACAATATGCAATAGATGCTAAAAACTTTTCTCAATACCTTTCTCAAGGTATTCGTTAAAACCTAAAGGAAAAATTTCACCTATGGATATCCTATAATTAGGATGAATAAATGCAATTTTAAAATCAGAAATGAAGAAAAAAGATGTAATATAAAACAAAACCCTTTGTCGTTTTTGAGAAGACCAAATGCCACCAAGTAAGATTGTTTCAAAATCCCCCAAATTTTCCAACATTGAACCCTTTAAATGACACTTCACTTTATCTATCAAAATCACTCAACTATAATGAGGAAACAAACCTGATAATTCACCATATATTCCACTTAACCGAGCAGATCTTAAAAACTGATTGCATCATAGTATAGACATCATGTTTAAAAAAGGACATTCATACAACACTCTACATGAAATCAACGGATATGTCTATCAAACCTCACACACATCAATATCATTTGTTAATTAATAGCTAGCTAAAATAGTGGCCTGTCTGTCCCCTGCCTTTGACCCTGCTTGATCTTTATCATCCTTGCTGTCGTCTGCCTTTATTTGAATTCCATGGGTCTTCCTAAAATCATTTAGTTCATTTCCTTTCGTCTCCAAGTTAGTACGCAGGGAAGCTGTATAGTCCTTCATCTGTCAAAAAAATAAAGATCATTAGAGTTAGAGTTATCATTAGAGTTAGAGTTAATCAAAAGTATCTAACAACACTCAAAAAAAGAAAATGACATACTTTTCCTTATGTATATTCAGATAAGTATTCTGCAATAGACTAGCGTCACTTGTCTGCTTCACCCTACCGAAACTGGGTTAAGCTCTAGCCCTATGAGCCTTAAAGGCTCTTAAGGACATACTTTAAGCTTTCTCCTTCAGTCCCTATTTCACTGTTCCAATATGGCCACAAGCTCAGGTAAAAATTTAGACAATTAAAACTAAAAGTTATGGAAGTGAAGCAAATTCACAGCTCAGGGAAAGTGTTGTAGCAAATTATTCCTCTAATGGTTATAGGTCTCATTCAGGAAAATGTGCTAGTTTGGAATAAAACAAGTAACAAATATTATTTTACGGCATGGATCAATTTTCTTCAAAGTATGTTTGAATCATAAAATCTCTTGTGAAATAACTGCATCTATACCCTACATAAAAAAATCAATAACAATACACAGGAAAAATAAATAAAAATCCTTTTCAAGTTAATCACTTCCTTCTAGAAGCAGGGGTATGGGGTTTTAATCCTGATGCAAGTGCATTCTTTTTTATCTTCAGACTTTTATCCTAGAATGTTACCAAAATGGTGAACTATAACTATACTATAATTGCTATTTATAATGCAACATTAAACAATTCCGATATTGTGCTTCACCAAATTGCCCCTTGAAAATTTGCAATCATTTTAGGCAATATGGTTTAGTCACAATGATTTTTAAAATAATTTAATTGAAAACCATACGGTACTGAAGGCGTCTAAATATTGAGAATAGTGCAGTGCTATAAGTGTTAAAAGGAGCCCTATTACAATGAATTAAAGAAGCTAGATGAACGAAGACAAACCTTATCTCTGTTTGATGTGAGCCCAGGTAAAACCTCATCCACACTACGCTCAACCAGGACATCCCCAATCATTCGATAACACTTTCTTAAAGGATCCACATCCTTGAGGACATTTATCACAAGCCTGAAAATGAAAACAAGATAAAAGCAAGTTTAATGTAAAGTTAAAGGTTACAGATTTTATCACAATTTAACATTCTATATTTATATTTTCAGAACTTGATAGTGTTGTGTATTCAACTATTACTATTACTATTAGTCAAACGTGATAACATCTACGCACGCAACTGGACACGTCGTAACGACTTCGGCTGTCAAGTGGATAGAACTGCAAAGAATAGAACGAGATAACATTCCTGATAAAGTTCTATGTGTGAGTAGTCTATGTAGGGAAATTATTTTGAAAATTTATCGTTCCACATTTTAAATATGAATATTTTAAAAAGCAGGAAATGCGTATGAAAATTCGGAAAAATTGTAACGTAAGTTCCCATTGACAGAATGACGTCATTATTCAATATCACCATTGACAGAATGACGTCATTATTCAATATCACCTCCATGAAAATGATGTCTGTACTCGGTTATCTAATGTTTGTCTACATAATTCGTTATATTTACTTTATATCCATCAATACGTCTGCAATAGTGCACATTCTAATGCATAAGATATGAACGTACACGACTCTTCGCTGCCCGCCCATGCGCAGGTTATATGTGGTATGTGTGGTGCGTGAACCCAGCCGCAACTGTCAGCTCGCAAGAACTAAAAGTAACGGTCTGAACAGCCGTGGTCAAAGTAACTAATTAATAAACCTCTGAAAATGAGCAAATTCACAAATCTTCTCACCACAAAAAGTATGTCTTTTAATCTCTCATGGGTCAGGCGCTTTTAATCTGGTTTTGGTCAAGTGGAGCAGACAAGCAACAATTTGTCATTCTCGACACAACGCAAGTTTCTTGCTCTATTAAAAAAACCCATCTGAAGTGCCTACTGTGGGATGATCTCACAACCTTTGCCACGGAAGTCTGCTGTCTTAACAACTCCACCAACGAAAGTTACTTGAAAATTATATTGTCATAAGAGCAAAATGTTACCAAATATTGAAAAAGAAGAGCTTTTACCGGTACATTATCATAGAAAATCCTGTAGGATTTTGGACTCAGCTAATTGCTAACAGTCAGCCCCTGTTAAAATGGGATTGACAAGACTAGAGAAATTACACTGAAAGCCAGTGTGTTCATGTTAATGAAAAAGAATAAAATCATGCTAAAAAAGGAGTTATTTCAACTGGAGTCAAGCATGACACACAAGGCCGGCATTAAGTTGTCCCAAGCAGTGATTTTCCCTTCAACTTCATGCCACAATTGTAGCAATGGAGGACATCACAGAGGGGTAGAGTCCTAAGATTTATCAATTGCTAATCAGTTTCCTCATAATATAAAACTGCACAAAATTTTCAGTGACAGCTGATTAAAACTAATTACTATGAGACAGATTGTTTGTTTGTTGCTGTTTTAGGTCTCTATCGACACAAGGTCATTTCTTCAGCGCCCGCCACACGGCTTCAAACAAATCAAAGGCAACTAGATGTCACTCGTAGACCACTAGGAAAGACGCACAGTCCATGGGTGGCAACAACCACTGGGGAAGCTACACCCCCCGTTGGTGGAGGGTCCATTTATAAACCCCAGACCCCTGTGGGGTAGAAAAAGGAAAGAGATCAGACAAGATACCACTCATGGACCACTAGGAATGACATAGTCCATGGGCGGCAACCATCATTGTGGAAGGGAGGGGGGGGGGGGGGGTTCCCCACTGTTGATGAACAGAGGACCTATCATTTTACGGGGGGTTTGAGACAGAAGTTAGTGATAAATTTATTTTCAATCAAATGACCAAACCATCCACAATCTACAGGAAACCAGGTCTACTAGCAAAAAGGCCTGTCATTTGAATGGCAACAGTACTTATGAGTTGTGAAGGAGGGGAGGGTGGGGTGGAAGTTCATTTCAGCTTTGCCAGCTTGACAACAAATGGTTTTTATTGCGCCCCAAACCCTCTATTGTACAGTAGAACTCAGACTCAACGAACTAGCTCGGCCAGTTTTAATAGTTCGTTGGAGCCAAGGGCACAGTAAAAAATGTG
>JARBEQ010053871.1:0-14988 GCA_030265355.1 Tritonia tetraquetra | reverse complement strand
GGGCGGTAGTTCGAAGCAATGTCACGTCTTCCTTTTTTATAAACAGCTGTGATGTTTGCTGTTTTCCAATCTTCTGGTACGAATCCGGTATTGATTGATTGTTGGAATATTGTGCAAAGATATGGCGCAATCTCATTTGCTGTTTCTTTGAGGATTTTAGAGGGGATGTCATCTGGTCCTGTTGCCTTATGCGGGTCTAGTTGTTTAAGTTGTTTTATAACCTCTGGTACAGTGATATTAATTTGTTTGATTTCAGAAATTTCGCTACTTTCAATGATTGGTAAGTTTGGGTCCTCCCGAGTGAACACACTTTGATATTGGTCGTTAAGAATTTTTGCTTGTTCTTTGGAGTCCGTTGTTTCTTTGCCGTCTGGTTGTTGAAGGACGCTTGTTTACATCAGAATTATAACAGACTTGTCCAAGTGTAAGCAAAATATTTTATTTCAATTTTTTAAAGCATAGGATCCACAGGTGGCGAATTTACAAGCCTTGGGGTCTACAGAGTTACACACCTCTACCTTCCTATGCGCAGTGCACTGTTTCGCAGCTTGCCTTGTACTTGTAGCTATTTTTTAAACCACATGCCACGCAACACACTTCTTCATAATCCAATCCATATTTCCAGAAACAAAACCAGAATCCATACCACCATTTTGAACTGATTGTAGAAGCTACGAGGATGTTTGCAAGTTGACTAAAGTGATAAGTTTAAGATTTAAACGGTGTAACCGAACCTAAAAAAGTGCCTAAAGATTTATGAGTAATGTCATGTTTATATTGGAAATGGTTTATCAGGTTCTCACAATTTGCTCAGCCGATAATGTGCAGGAATTTTTAGATTTTGTGGATTTGAATTTGGGACTGGCAGTCTAGATAGTCTGATGATTGTAAACAGCATATAAAAATACTCTTAAAATGACTAGAAAATTAGTACGGAAACACGATAATGAATCATAATGATATTTCTCCTTGGCCAAAGAGCAACAGTTTCTTGAGTTTAAATGAATTACTTACATTTAACGAGGTGACGGGCGCTGAAATGACCTCTTGTGTCGATAGAGCCCTAAAACAGCAACAAACAAGAGGTAACAACTACAAGAATTACTCTACAGAAAAGGAGACACAGGCTCGAGCAAGCCAATGTATCTGCTAATGTCCGTCTACAATGGTGAAAAGTGATAATCTGCCAACAATGGTGAAAAGTTAAATATATCATAATTAGCTAAAGCCTGGAGCCTGGATTGGGCATGACAACAATGTGGCTGAGAAAGTGGAAAAGAATGGAATGCTGGTTGCAAGCAAGGTCCTCAAGTTCATGAGCTCACGCTTTTTCATTATGGAGACCGCTATGCTCAAGGAAGCCCATGTGAAACCCCTTGTGAAAAAACAAAACATGGGTAACCATCTTCTCAAAAATTATCGTCCAGTGTCGAATCTTAATTTCATAAAAAAAAATCACCGGAAAAACAGTTGTGAAAAGGTTAGATGATCATCTTATAAACCACAATCTTTCGGTACACATCCAGTCTGCATATATAAACCTGGACACAGCACTGAGACAGTATTACTCAAAGTTCATAATGTTATCATACAATACAACGTCTTGACAAAAGCTGTTAGACCTCAGTGCCGCGTTCGATACTGTCGATCATCAAAAACTGCTTTCGGAATAACAGGCTCTATGCTTGAATGGTTTACCTAGTACATTATGAAACGCACACAGAAAATGGGTCTTATTCTGAACAGAAATTTCTAGAGTACAGAGTACCCCAAGGATCTGTCTCCGGACCATATTTTTTCACATTGTATGCAGCTCCAATTGCCAATAGAGCTAAATGGATTAGACTTTCACCTTTATGCTGACGATACTCAGCTTTACATATGTCTATATCGTCAAAATCCCAATTTTCCGCTGTTGCAGTCATTGAAAACTGTGTTCATTCCATCAAGACATGGATGACAAATAACAAGCATCTTAACAATAACAATGATGGTTTTCAGAAAAAAAGGAACTCAGATTTTAGCCAATGAAATTGTTGTAAAAGACGTAGTGCTACATATTTCCCCAGTTGTTAGAAATTTAGGTTTCTATTCAACTAATTTTTATCCATGAAAAATCGTGTCACAAAGTTATGCCAATTGATCCATTCTCACATTATATTAGAACTATCGGCCTCTTCTAGGTGATGATACTGCTAAACTTTTAGTCACTCCCTTATCACCAGTCGGTTGGATTACTGCAATTCCCTTCTCTACGGCATACCAAAAGCTTCAATGGATAGAATTATTTTAATGCAGAACAGAGTTGCCAGAATTATAACTCTAAAACTTAAGTCAAGAGACACCATAAAACATGTTTTAAGATCTCTCCACTGGTTGCCGATAGAGAGGAGAATTGAATTTAAGATGGCATGTTTAGTTTTTTTTGCATACATGGAATGTCACCTGATTGTTTAAGCCTTAAGCCTTCTTTTATTGACATCTATACTCCAATTTGTAATTTAAGATCATCCAACTCCATTCTTTTAAAAACAAAAGTTTTTAGGTCATGCTTTTACCGAAAGGTACTAAAAGGCTATTGATAAAGAAAGAAAGAAAGAAGCTTTTACAAATGCTGCCCCATATATATTTGGAACTCTTTGTTTCAAAGTACTGTAGCTATCTGACCTTTAACTCTTTAAAGTCCAATTTAAAAACAGAATTGTATGATTCTGTATATTTGTAATACCTGACTTATGGTTAAGGTGTTGTAGATTTCATAACCACATTGTAAAGCGCCATTGAGCATTTTAAAAATGGATTTTGGCACTATATAAGTCGTTAATTATTTATTATTATTATTTTTCAAAGCAAAATGAGTCCTGGGCACATACAATTCGGTGGTACTGGGCTTTGATTCACACATTTGTTGATGCTTGGTCAATTTAAATCAAATTATAAAGGGGTCTGCTGATGACCGAGTCTTTAGTGGATGCAGTTCAATTTGTCGACATGCGTTGATGGTGGCGCTTCAAAGTCGACAACAAACTGTGTTTTCAGAAAGGGTGGTAACCAGGAAAGTACTGTGCTATCCATAGCCATTTTTTAAAAAACTATGTAAGTCAACTTGAACAAGGGAATAAATCGGCCCCCCACAAAGGGCCTGCCACTTCTGGGATGGTCCATCGCGGTTCCTAAGGCAAGAAAACGTGCCAGTGAACTGTTCGCCTTGTCACTGATAAGGTGTCCCAAAGCACGAGACCATTCTTTTAATTAAGTGAGGCATAGCAAAAATTTTTAAACTTGGTTTCATATTAAAATTTGTCAAACATTTACCCAAAGTTGAATTTTTTTATTCTACACTCATCCTGCATCATATCATCATAATTTGTAGTTAGGTCAAAACATCATGTGCTTTATTATGGTCATGGCCACAGTCACAAGACAAAAATTGTGCTGTGATAGCACAGTGAATACTACTCACAACAACTTATGTTTAGGAGAGGTTAATCCATCATAAAATAACAGCAATTTGATTGTGAGTATTAGTATTAATAAATTTTAAATTTTCAGGGGGAGATGACAAAAGATTGCTGATATGGAATCTGTGGAGAACAATACTTGAAGACACAGCACCTCTATCTATTGATACACCTCACATAAGCAATATCAATTCCTGCTGTTTTGATAATGTTGACAAAAAAGTGGCCACTGGAGGTAATACAGCTTTTTGTCATTCAAATTCAAGAAGGAAATTTTAATGATGTTTTTGAATGAATTGTTACATATTTCTGAATGCAAACTCTACTACTACTACTACTACTACTACTACTACCACTACCACTACCACTACTACTAAATGATTTTGTGTTGACAATGACAACAAAATGATTGTAAATAATTTAAGAGAGGCTCTATTTCCAGATTTTTATATTTCAAGGAATGATGCGGTTTTTTTCTTATTAAACTTTTTAGATCGGAATTACACAGGATAAGCCAAGCATGTCTAGGTGTCTGTCTTGCCAGATATGGTGCAACCAGTGTAAACATTTTCTGAGCATTGACACAGCCTGTCGCCTGACTATTCCTGTTTTTTGGGGTTCAAAAAATGATTGATACCAGCTATATATAGTGTCTGTGATATCATGTACTAGCTAGCGTAAGCAACACTTTGCCTAAAATTGAGTTACGAGTATGAGTCACCATCCAAGTACGATACTCATTGTCTACCTTGTGGCAAATCGTGGTGTCGACATATATACTGTAGTTACTGAGAAATGTTCGATCTGTGGACACGCATATCAGTTATTATGAAATTATACAGCATCACATACTAATGCAAGGGATGTTACGCTACTACTTGGTTGAAACAATAGTCAGCATATTAGTGTTTTGTTCTGACATCATACAGTTGTTTCCACAAGAGTGCCCGCCTTTCGGCCAAAACCAAATTTTTAAAATCAAAACCGTCACTCTGTATGCCCACCAAGTAATTGGTTTGCCACCTGAGTGCCCGGTATTTCAGCGCCTCGTCAATAGAAAAAGAAAAAAATGCATACTAGATGTTAATAGATTTTGTCAGATCACTTGTCTTGAGTTGGCAAACACCTTATAACTCATCATCAGTGTTCATTGGATAGTTAATATCATATCTTTGTTACAATGAATAGCTTTTATGGCCCTCTACAAACAAATAAACACAATTTGACCAATAAAACATGTGTACAGGTCATGTTCGGAGTTTCAAAGAGTAAGGGACATAGTCATGAAAATCAAAGGAAACTTAAAACGCTCTGGTGTAAGATTAGCAAAATGTCGCTTACGCTAGTACTAGTACATGATGTCACTGAGATGATTGTATTAATTGTAATGTATTTATGAGACTGAAAACCCTTGTCTATCAATAGAATGCATATATGGTATGTGCTGTTGAAAGAAAAGCATTCATCTTTCTCTCACACTCACACACTTTTTCTTGTAAAGGGCTAGTTATGTTTTGTCTTGTTCATTGGAAAAGTATATATATATTGTGTTGTAATTAACCTTACACCGAAAGGTACTAAAAGGTTATTGATAAAGAAAGAAAGAAAGTGTTGTAATTATTTGTAAAAAAGATAAATTTTGTCCCCACAGGAAACGATGGTCAAGTTATTGTTCACGACATAGAAGTGTAAGTATGATTGATTCAGTCCATATTTGGTTTGGTCTCATCTCCTATTGGTCCTGTCATTTGCCTCTAAGTATATTATTTTTCTTGTTCTTGACATGATTTCTTTCATTGTTAAGCTGTATCTAGCAAAACATAGATTTTCATGTATCCAGCAAAACATAGATTTTCATTATCCAGCAAAACAGGTTTTCATGTATCCAGCAAAACATAGATTTCCATGCTGCCAAGGAAAAACATGGGTCATTAATCTGGTCATAAATGGTTATAGTTATAGTTATAGTTATTTCTGCAACTTGAGAGTGGCAGAACTTCTGTTTGTAACAACATGTTTTGATTTGTTGGCCAATGAAATAAAAGATGATATGAGTTAGTGGAAGTGAAATATAGACACCAGTTAGCAGAGGCAGAGATAAAAGTGGGTTGCATGCAGCAGCTGGATGGAACTTTTTAGAACAGTAGGCAAAATTAAAAAGGACAACAAACACCAAGTGAATAAGGGAACAACTTACAACAGATAACTAAGGACAGAGACTAGCGAGATATCAATCAACAACGTTCGAATGAAAAGAGCAATAGAAGAATTCCCCTAGAAAGTACTTGATTGTAAAGAACAAGGTAAAGAGCCATGGAAACGTATGGAGTGCAGTGATGCCAGATTGTAGAAAATGAGGAATTGTTTTGTTTTGTTATCCTTACCGCTAAGCAGTGTTGTGGCCAGCTCCATGTCGAGCATTGCTGTAAGAACTGTGGATCGGTAGATAAGGCAAGCAGGTGATCAGCCCATTGTATGAAAAAAGAAGAATATCATCATAATAATACAATGAAAGGAGGTAATCTTTCTTTCTTATCCAGTTCCCTTTTACCATTACAGTGTAGGGCCAGCACTATGAGTCTGGATTTCTCTGGATCATTATATTAAGCCAAGCAGGTGATCAACCCACTGTGACCTTTTTGTGGTAGGAATTAATTTTGCCCGGCCAGCAGCAATTTCGGCCTACTCTTATCTATTTTTAATTGCCAAGGGTTCTTTAACGTGCACACGTGACCTCCAAGTTTATCGTCCGTCTCCGATAGGACTAGGGGAGTGGCATATATAGGTTTTCACAGATAAAAAATACCCGACACGGCCAGGAATCGAACCATGTACCTTTCACTTCAGAGGCAAAAGCCGTACCCCTGCGCCACTGGGACCCCCCAAAAGAGGTATATTATGCCACAAAATCATGATTTATTGTTCCATACTATTTAATTTTCAGGTTAAAATCTACCTCAGTGTATGGTCTGAGTGATGCTGTGTATTGCATTTCCCCTGATCCTATCAATTCCACCATTTTGGCCACTGCAAGCGATGAAGGAAAAGTCCAAATTCTAGACACCCGCACATCCGATGACAGTTGTGAGTTTTACTTCACCATGTCCAGATCGCTCCTACTCTTGATTGTTGAAAATTATTATTTTATGATATGTTTATTTTCCTAATGATGATTTACATAGCTGTCAGATTTGCGCTATTTCGTTGATCATCCGTTATATTAAATGATCTAAAAAGGTTTTTATTGTTAATGTAATACATGTAAATAATGTTATAGATTAAACATGTCATTAACATTAACCTGTCATAGTGTATTGTGGCGTAGCGATATTCTCTCTTTCTTTCTTATCTAGTTCCCTGTTACCATTACAGTGTATGGCCTGCTCTATGAGGCGGATTTACTCAGTATCAATATAATAGGCCAAGCAGGTGATTAGCCAACAGACTTTTTGGTGGTAGGAATTAATTTTGACTGGACAGCAGCCTTTCGGTCTACTCTTCTCAATTTCCCACTGCCAAGGATGTTCTGGGAAAAAAGTCCTCTCTTTCCAAAAATTCCTGGAAATTTTCTTTTTTTGTTGTTGAAATTTCTGCCTGGCAGCCATGTTGTAAATCCTAAGTGGAGCATAGACCAACAACATGCATTTCATTCTATCCTGGGCATCTCTCTCTAGCTGGCTCCATGTCTTTCCACTTTTCATGATTGTAGTAGTCGTAGTAACTGAAACTAATGAGGAGCAGTTGTTTTTTTTGTCGTAACTTTGTGTTAGGAGGAAAATGTAGCTAAATCCCCATTGCCAATTCTTTACATATTTTAACTTTTGTTTTAGCTCCAGTGACGCTTGCTGATACAGGAGGGTCTATGCATTCTGTCATGTATAACAGTGCGGAGCCAAGGATTTTAGCCACTGCTAATTCTAAACATGGCGTCGCTATATGGGACATACGCATGCCTTTAAAGTAAGATTTTGTCTTTTTTTTAAAATGACATATGGTTTGGGTATTGTTATTGGTGTTGATCTGTAGTATTTTAAACAGAACAAATCTTTTTGTGTAAAGCTCATGTTATGTCCTTTGATTTGTTTGGGAAATTATAAATTTGGTTTTTATTTCTTGTAGGAAATTTTTTATTTTACAATGGTGGACATAGATATAATCAATCATAGCAATGCATTACATTATGCATATTACTTATACTGCATTACATTACAATGCATAATCATAGACATACAACAAAGTTACAACATGTGCCCTCTCATGTATTCCCTACCATTGATGGGTTGCCAGTTCAGCACCCTGTGAGCTAGGGCGGAATGTATTCCTCAAGGACATGACGGAAAAAAATTCAGCAGGTAGGATTCGAACCCGCCACTTTCTAATAACTGGTCGAACACCGCATGGCTGAGCTACGATGCCCCCTAATTGCCCCCAAAAAGCATATTTGATCCTTTTTTCTATAGCTCGACAGTGGCCGTTAGAGCAGGAGCCTTTTGACAAGGAGCATCACCCATGATTTAAAAAATTACAGGATCTTCTATTTACTGTCCATGTGAGAAAGCCTAACACTTATTGGAAATGAAATAAAAATGAAACATGTTAACAATTTAGAATGTTTGTTTGAAATTATCCCAATGGTTAGATGAGTCCCATTATCTAAATTTGAAACTTTCTTATATCTTCAGATCACTGAGTTACAAAAGCAATATTCATAACTGTATGAGTGTTCGGTTTAATAGCCGAGGTGACAAGATTCTGGCCCTGCGTCGGAGAGCCCCCCCAGTGCTTTATGATATCGCTCAAACCCAGCCTCTCTATCAGTTTGACCATGACACATACTACAACGCTTGTACATTGAAGAGTGGATGCTTTGCGGGCTTGCATGATGAGGTAGCAATTTGTTTCTCACTCTATCAATAACTCGCATTGAACAATAATCAGTTTACTTTACTTTGTTATTCAAGGATTGATATCCAGTGTGGACGTCTCTGAGGCCCAGTGGTTCAGGGGGTCCAATCATGGCCAGGTCAAAGAATTGAAAGGGCTTTGTTTCTATTCTAGCTGTGCTGGTGCAAGCCTTAATCTGAGATGGACTTAAAACTTTCTTTCTTTCTTTCACCTTTCTTTCTTTCTTTCTTTATCAATAACCTTTTTCGTACCTTTCAGTGTAAGGTTTCGGGCATTCGCCTATTTCTTTGAATCAATTTGGTTCGGGCAAGTAGGAGATTTCCCATCTGTGCTAGATAAATGTTGGGGATGTCACCTCAGGGCCCTGTGACCTCTTTGTCTGGATCTTCATTTGAGGCCTTCCCAATATGGTTGTACCTGTTGCTGTTTGGTATAGCCCTCAAAGTCATTAGACCACTCAAGCCTCTCCACCGCTACAAGGTGGGTCACAAAGGAGATGGGATGTCCCACCTCTGAATTGATATTCGAGTGTCAAAAGCTGAAAGAGGCGTGAAAAATGATAATTTCAAACTTTTTGATTTAAAAAAATCCAATGCAAGTTGTAAGACAATTGATTTGGGCATCTTAAAGATTAGAAGTACTCTGCTTAGATAAAGCATGTAACTTGTAACCATCATCTTGAATTTTTTAGGTATGAAATTTATAGAAATTGCATGGTTCTTTGTTCTTTTGTTGCAGTTTGTGGTGTCGGGATCTGATGACTTTTGTGTGTATTTGTGGAAAATCCCTGATACTCCAAATGCTGCATGTAAGTTTATAATGTAAAGTTAGTAACGACATCGTTGATGGCAGTTGTTTCTCGAATTCTCTCAGAGCATTTAATTTATACATTTTGATATTTTTAGTTGATCAAAATGTTTGGATTTTTTTGTAACAAGTGCAGTAAGAAGAATTACTAAGCAATTATGTTTGTTAAATTTTTTTTGCTTGTCAATCTTAACTCGTGTCCTGCAAGTTCCACCCTCTTATAGTTAAAAAAGAAAGCCGGATTTATTTCACTAAGGCCCACCACTACATCTAACCTAAGGCACGGAATATTCCATTGGCAGTCTTGGAAGTGGCCAAACTTCTGTTTGTGTTTTGACTTGTCAGCCAATCAAATTAGCCTCATTTGACTAACTCCACTCTAATGGGAGGTCTTTGTCTGTGAACTGGTCATTCTTTGCTTATGACAAAACAAGGCGAAATTTACAACATTCCTGCCCTTCGGAGTCGAAATGATTTCGCACATGCTTGGCAACATCAGTTTCAGTTCAGGGGGGTGGGTGGTAAAAATGCGACAAAGACACGAAAGAAATGAACGATTCAAAGGATCAGTTTAATTATTGTTAGTTGGTGTTGGGGTCCCAGTGGTGCAGAGGTACGGTTCTCGCAACACTTTCGGGTATTTTTCTCCTTGAAACTTGGTGAAAACCTATATGCCACTGCCCTGGTCCTTTTCAGGTGGGTGGGATAAAAAATAAAAAAACCTAATCCTATCAGAGACAGACGATAAACTCGGAGGTCCCGTGTGAACATTGCGCACATTAAAGAACCCTTGGCAGTTGAAAATCGATAGGCCGCTGTCCGGGCAAAATGGAACAAATTGACCTCCAACACGTGACCTCCAAGTTTATCGTCTGTCTCCGATAGGACTAGGTTCTTTTATCCCACCTACCTGAATAGGATCAGGGGAGTGGCTAATAGGTTTTCACCAAGTTTCAAGGAGAAAAATACCTGACTGTGTCGCTGCCAGGATTCGAACCCGGTATCTTTCATTTTAGAGGCGAGAACTGTACCTCTGCGCCACTATTAAAGCTTCTTTCTTTCTTATCCAGTTCCCTTTTACCATTACAGCGTAGGGCCAGCACTATGAGGCTGGATTTCTGTGGATCAAGATATTAAGCCAAGCAGGTGATCAACCCATTGTGAACTATAAAGCATAGGTTATAAAACTGCGAGCTCTAACAGTCACATCTGCCCTTATTGAGTGAGAAAGGGTTAATCTTTCTTGTATATCACTATTGATCAGAGGTACCAAATTATACTTAGAGAGTAAGACTGGACTAAAGATGATGTTCCTAGGAAGTTAAATGGCTCACTTGACTATATATTTGTTGAATTTTGATTCCTCAGTTACTCAGACAGAGCCCTACGTTATAATGAGAGGTCATCGTTCAATTGTCAATCAAGTACGATTTTGTCATCATAACCAGATGATCATCTCGTCTGGAGTTGAGAAACTCATTAAGGTGGGTTTGTGGTTTAAAAAATGTATTGAATTATTACTGTGTGATTAGTAGCTAAATGTCTTTGTTGCTTTTAATGATTTGTTACACCGTATTTTTTTCCCCACATTGCTGTATACAGCATCCACAAAGGACTTTTTTTGGTCAGGTTTTTTATTTTGATTGGATGGCCTTGTATAACATGTTTTGTCATTTAAGAAATACGTACAGTATTTTGTCTACCCTGAAATGATTGATGCGTTTTATCAGCATTTGTTCCATCACTCCACCACAGCAGTGAGATACTATTTCAATGGTGATGTCTGTTTGTAAATTGTGTGTAGGTACATAAATTGACTGACTGAAGAGGCTGCATGCTTATCAAATCTATTTTCTTATTTATCATCATCTTCATCATTGTCGCAGGCAGTTGGAGGGTGCTTCTGGTAGCTTCTCCTTCTGTTTCTCATTCTGTTAGCTTGACCTCCTATCGTCTTACTATTTCCCAGCACGATATGACCAGAATTGTGTCGATGTGCTTCTCTTTTAACAAACCAACAAAATCATGTCATTGTCGTCATCGTGTACCATGCTAGGATTAGATGTTACATGGATCATTGAGACAGTGTTCTGTATATTTATTGTTGTTTTGTGTTTTTGATATCTTTGATATTCTTTTGACGCAGATTTGGAGCCCTTACCCAATGCCATACAGTAATACGGAACCAACATATTCAAGAATTTGTCAAAATTACGATGATGATGAACGCAATGCTTACAGCCATGAGGAATATATTCACATGGTTCTTCGTGCAGGGAGCTTCCTGTCCCATGATTATAGCAATGGCAACACAGATGAAGAGCCATGTATGATCGCATTCTTTGACAGTCTTATTCAACGAGAAGTAGAGCAAAGTATGAGTGAGAGTGAGAAACAGAGCAGTGCCGATAGCCATAGTAGTGTGGAAGACGGGCCTGGAGAACGACTGATGGATCAGACAGATAACTCTCTGATGTTTGGAGTGGAGGACAATGAGGAACAGAATGGGAGGAGCCGTATTGTAGATGAGAGGCGATTGGCACAAAACACCACCAGTATGGGAGGTTTGGATTCAGATAATCACAGTAGAAGTGGCAACTCTTCCAGCAGGTTTGAGGAGATCTCCCGGCTCTCGTACATGGAATACGAGTCTTCTTCAGATAGCGGAAGTGAGGTTGATGAGATATTGAGTGCAATGTACAACAGGTATATGCATTCAAGAGAACAGTTGGAAAGTCAGGGACCTACAGGTAAAAAAATTTCCAGTGTCATCGCTCAAGGAAAGTACAAAGATAAAAAAAGTAGAGGTCACGGTCACCAGTGTAGACAGCGACTCCAGCACATTGGTGAAAATCTGCAACATAGTGATGACCAGTACCTGCGAGATAACGCCAGAAATCTGAGTATTCTCGCTGATGTTATTGACAATTTTGTTGACAACCTTGTAGCCAGTGACTCTTCAACCAGTAGAAGTTTGAGTGACACTAATAATGGAGGGGTGACAAATTCCGTCGCATCTGACCCAACAAGTATGCAAGCTGCTGCCTCCGGGCAAAGTAGAAACGCGCAGCAGCAAGGAGATGGAAGAGAGGGCAATTCCTCCACACAACTTAGACAGCAAAATTTGTCTTTATCGAGATCTTCAAGAGTTACTCCCAATCCATCACAGGAACCAGGTCAGTCGACTGATTTAGAACCTGGACGATATTTCATCCCAGAACTGGAAGTGTTTGCCCCACAGTCCTTACAGGCAGTCTTGAATCAGGAACAACACCGGGGTAGTACACACATTCCAAGACTAGATACTGGTCAACTGGGGTTAGTAAGTTCCCTTTCTGATAATACTCGAATAATGGAAATTGGATGTAGTTCTACGAAGCAAACTCAAAGTAGAGTGATGAACGGTGATGATGGATTGAGGAATGGTGTTCGTGATGATGAAGCAAGGAATGGTGTTCATCCTTGTCCTTCCCGTGAAGACGGTGCGCCTTTGCCAGAAACTGATACAAACAATTTTCATTGCTCAGCAGACTCAACAGAACTACAGAATAACGGTTTGAATTATGCAAGTAGGAAAATTTCATCTAAAAAGCAAAACAGAGCTGGGAATAGTGCAGTAAAAAGATTATCCTCTTCAAAATCTTCTTATCCAGTGACTTCTTCATCATTTTCAGAAACATTATCGTCATCCTCATCTTCTACCTTTAACTTCCCATCAGCACCATCATCATCATCATCGTCAACACCAGCAAGCACAGTTCCTGTGATTCCGTACTGTCATAAATCTGTCAAGTCTTCACTGTTGTCTCCTAAACTGAAACTATCCAAAGCTAAGGAAGATTTGAATGGGAAACAAAATTTTCCAATCAAAGAGACTGGAGCTTATTCATCAAAGGACTGTGCTATAGATTCAAAGGAATCCACAACTTTTAAAAAGATATCGAAAAGCAAGAAACGAAGATTTAGACTTCATAAGATTGGTGATTCTTGTTCTTCTAGTGAGGAAGAGACCCTTTAATCTGAAACAAATGTTAACTTATTTGAAACGCTTGTAATGAACTAAGCGGTAATTTTCTGGAAATCACCTGATAATGTCTTTCATGTAGATATGCATGGCATTGATATCACGTAATTTGTCACGGTTTGCTAAAGTTAATATTGAGAACTTTGGAGAAAAAAAAGTGTGTGGGTGGGTGAATGTATTATGTATTGTATTAGTGAGCATTAAAAACACACCACCTTTTAAACTAGCCAGTATGTTTGTAAATCTGCTTCAATCCATACATTTTGTTTTTGTGTCTTGTCCAATGAATATGGTGTTGACACCATGCCAATTCTTTGTGGTGCTGGGTAATAATGCAGCCTATGGGTAGCCACAAAGAAGATGTCGGTTTCTATAGCCTGCCACTCGTAGAATAAACAGTCCCATCGTCACATAAGCCTTTCTCTTAGAAACTGATTCTGTAAGTGTAGCAGTCAAATAAAGCGATCATGATCATGGGTGGTAACTCTTGGCTAATCAGGTATCAGATGATCAACTGTTCTGGTTTCTTGAAATTGATAATTGAGACGTAAAGACATATCTGCAATCTGTCTTGTACTCATCCCAGCCCTTATCATGCTGATGGCCTGTAGCTGACATCAGCTGTAGCATTTTAATTTGGAGAGAAAAAACAAAAATTCAACTCGTTTTTTTTTCTCAGCAGGAGTCGGTCGACAAGTATCAGTCTGATGTTTTAAAGAGCCTAAATAGCCAAAGCTTGCTTGTTTTCTACATGTTGCACTGATTTGTAACCCACAAATTTTGAGTTTAAAAAATAATATGTGGCATCCAATTACAATCATAGACACAATAACGACCACCCTCAGTCATTGTAAGCCCTTAGGTTAAAAAAGTACTTTTGGTGTGTTTTTAATGCTCGCTTGTTTGGGCAAGTAACAGTGAACAGGTAAATAATGATAATGATAATAATAATAATAATAAACTTTATTTATCCTTTCGGAAATTTGTTTTACAAACGTGGACATACTGGAATGAAAAACAATAGTTAAAACATAAAAATACAATATACTTAGGTACGAAGTAGATATCACATAATATATATATATTAATGTTTAAAGTACAGTATGTAAAATTTACGTTGTTATGGCAATATTTATGGTAATGAGTTGTATAGCCTAATGCCATTTGGGAGGAAAGGTCGCCGATGTCTCTCGGTCTTTGTGCGTATAGACAGCATCCTACCGCCCCCTTTCAGACCTTTGTAGATGTCTCGACAAAGGGTGCATTTTGTCATCAGCGATCTTTGTAAAGGGATGTAACTTACATATTTCTTTTGGGGATGTAACATAAAGATTTGTTTTAAATTGTTGATGTTTATTATTCTATTTGTTATTTTAGCTAAATGTTGATCTTGGATCTGTTTTGTCTCCCATAATGGTTTCCTTCAATTTCAATGTGATAGAATGTTTTTTACAAGGTTATCAATAGTTCAATTTTGGATATATGCTATCAAGAATATTTGGTTTAGATGCCAATTTTAGCTTATATTAGGATTTGCTGACAAATGAGGTCAACATGCTTTTATTGGGAATACCCCTTCTACAAATTATGTTATAAACCATATCAATCAATTTGTGAAGATTCCTATTTTTAGCAATGTTTTGTCTTTTTTTGAATTACCTGATATTTATATTTTTATATTAATATTAATATATTTTTTTTGAAATTTTAAAAGTACAGTAGAATTACCGTAAACCGAAATTTTGGGGACCTTCTAAATCATTTTGGTTTAAAGGCATTTTGGTTTAGAGC
>JARBEQ010053649.1:0-14992 GCA_030265355.1 Tritonia tetraquetra | reverse complement strand
CTGTCGGGTATTTTTCTCCTTGAAACTCGGTGAAAACCTATATGCCACTCCCCTGATCCTATTCGGGTAGGTGGGATAAAGAACCTAGTCCTATCGAAGACGGACGATAAACTCGTTAAAGAACCCTTGGCAGTTGAAAACGATGAGAGTTGGCCGCATGGCCGCTGTCCGGGCAAAATTGATTCCTTCCACAACGGTCACAGTGGGTTGATCACCTGCTTGCTCTAATATCTTGATCCAGAGATATCCAGCCTCACAGTGCTGGCCTTACACTGTAATGATAAAAGGGAACTGGATAAGAAAAGAAGGTTTGGAGCGCAATGAAAACATTAATTGTCATGATGGCTGAAATGTACTTCCACCAATGAAACTTAAATGTCTCTTTGCTTCCACCCAGTCTCACACCCTCTCTCACAACTAATAATGTGATTAATGTTCTGGCTCGTAGGACGGGCCCTTTTGTTTGTAGTAATTATAAAAGGCTGGCTATGGGAATTAGTACTGGTTATATTTATATTACCAAAGACATACACAAGATAAACAACTGAGAGTATTTCAGTATAATATAATGAGTGAGGACCAAGGAGCGTAGCTATTTGATACGTATTAATTAAACTTCTTCTTTCTTTCTTTATCATTAACCTTTTTAGTACCTTTCGGTGTAATGTAACAACAAATGAAACGTCTTGGTGAAGATAAAATAAGACTTTTCCCCTTGGATTGATGTAGTTTTCTTTTACTAAAAGGCCAATTGAGCTCTACTCAAGACAGTTTCGGAAATTTCCGATTTCAACAGAAGGCAATAACAAAGTAATTTGAATCAAACATTAGCACACAAAGGAAACATCACTCTCTTGCTGACCTCGGTAAAAGGGCTTGAGTCGTGTATCTTATAATTGACAATCGTTGATATTATTATCAACCTATAGTGCGGCCGGAAATAAATGGACAGCGTTTTCCCCTTTTTTCTCCGTTAGTTTTCCTCCTGTTTCTGATATTTGGCGTGAACTTGTAAGTCACGTTGTCATAACTACTTTGACACAATAGGGAATAATCTAGCTTTTTACATATTTATTTAGTTAAGACAGATTGATTTAGAAGTTTGCGTAAAATATCTTGTTTCTAGACGTCTATCACGCGACAGCTGAGAAAAAAAGGGAAAAACGCTGTCTATTTATTTCCGGCCGCACTATAATAACATTGTCACGGATTCTTCGATTGTGAATGAATAATATGATTAAACGAACTTATAGATAAGTACATTGTAATTAGTAACGAATTTGATTACTCCGTCAAGTTTGACATTTAACACAGGAAGGTCGTATCAAAGACTGTTCAAACGTGAATCTCCAGGGTAGAGCTTTGAAAACTCTGAAAAACAATTCCACACCAGGCGGGACTTGAACCCTGTCCTCCGCGCCCAACGCCTAAATATATTATATAATACTACGAATAAAGTGAAGTCGTTTGAGGTTTTTCTGAATTCTTTCTTTGTGAAGTTCAGTTTAATGGTTGTATTGACCCAATTCCGTCCCCCAAACAACTTCGACATGCGCGTAGTCGACGGAAGTGGTGGTAGCTCAATGGTATAAGTTGGTTTCCTCATATCGCTCCAAAAGTTTGGCCGGGCCGGCAGGCCGGGGTTCGATTCCCTACTTTGATACGTCAATTTTCTTTCTCTTTGGCTTATTTTTCTGGCACTGTTACATTATTCTTTCCTTGTTTATTCATATAGTCGACTGTATGTAGGGTTCCATTCCTAAACGCATTATAAGTCACATTTGAAAAAAAAAGAATTATCGCCCTGAAGCTAACGGTTATAAATGCTTTTATATCATACTATAACATCTTCACTGCAAAACGCCCTACAAATCGTGTCACAGTAAGAACAAAGTCAGGGTTTCCTTATAAGCCCACTATTCGCCGCATGAAAAAGTGTGGATCTCAGTTAATTTGGATATATTGTGTTATGGAGCAAAGCCCTTCGTATGTATAAGTCTGTTTGTGAAGGACGTGACGCATGAATAAAGGCCATAGGTAATCAATGTGTTTCTAAGCCTTCACTAGACAAATGGCCAGGGTGACCTTGACAAAAAGTTATCCTCAAATATTTGTAGGGAGAAATTGAAGGTTTAGTATTCTATAATTATATTTAAAAAACATAGATCGTATCAATAATTATAACAATGGTAATGGTGATGATGATGATGATGATGATGATGATAATAACGATAATAACAAAAGTAATAATAGTGCTAATGCATGGTGATGATAATAATGAAAATAATGCCCGATAATGATACTGATAAAAATAATAACAGCAACAACAATAATGATAACAACAAAATAATGATGAAGATGATAATAATGATAATAATAATGATAACAACAACTATAATAATAATAATGATGATAATGATAATGATAATAATAATAATAATGATAATAAAAACAAAAATGATGATAATAATATTGATGAAGATAATGATTCTAGCATTGATTTCATTCAATGTAAATAAATATCAGAGTAAAGGCAGTTGCGAAAAAGCACGACTATTCAGTTGGAAATTTCCTTTTTTGAGTCGGGAGAGGGGCTTTGCCCGGGTGAACCCATATGTTCCTCCATTTCCCATTAAAGCGTTGAAGGACATTTTTAATTCACCATTGTTTTTGTTTACTGTTGTGAATAGCCACGTGTCCTTTTACTCCTTTGATCTTCTTATCCATTGGACCTTTGAGATACTAAGTTTTACGTCTTTGGCAACGCATTTTAGTTCATAATATAATAGGCAGGACCTTCGTTTTATAGGACTTGGTTCTATGAGGAATCTATTGGCTCCTTGAGATTGTTAGTTTTACGTCTTTGGCAACGCATTTTAGTTCATAATATATTTATAATAGGCAGGACCTTCGGTTTATATGGCTTGGTTCTATGAGGAATCCATTGGGTCAAAACCATAAAAAATATACTCCGAGAAGGCTTAAAGGATTCGAACCCAGGAACGTCTGCTCACAAAGCAAATACGCTACGAACCTCATTAAACCAATTCAATAGTACTTGCCCGAAATAATAATAATTGGAACGTTAAGAAGTCTCGTTTATGTTAGAAGGATAATTAGTTACCGAAAGAAAGCCCACACCAAGTACATACTATATTAATGAGCTGCCATTAGTAATACAGGCCCTTATTTCCCATTCACCTGTTTGTCCATCTTTGCCATTAGCCCAATAAATGTATAAAAGGCGCGACAGGCCAAGTTTAAGAGCAAGGGCTACTATTTTCCATTATATATTTCTATGCGATAGACAGAAGTACGTGTTTCATCAACAATGTCCTCCATTCTTATCTGAGGTAGGTACAACTTTTCCAAAGGTCCAAAGATTGAAATTTTATGTCCTTTTCAACACATAAAAACCGCGGTCAGAAAACCTGACTTTTAATCATTCTGGGACAGTTTGAAGATGGTCACACAATGAGCGAGCCCTCGTGTTATTTGTTCAGTCTTTTCATGTTCAGATGACTTAGATCATGTGTTTCATTTTGCGACAATACACCGGAGGTGGTCTGCAAATCAACGGAAGAAGAAGAAGAAAGGTCATATCAAAAGAGGATTGTTTATCAGATTGCTTGCTTTGCTTTTAAATGTATTTATGACTGTGCACCTGTTTATTTGAAATAATTAGTTGAAGTCTATAAACCTAGCCTTTCTCTACGATCTTCTGATTTCTTATTCTTAAAACAATCTATCTCTAAATCGAAGCTTTCTGATCATGCTTTTACATACTCAGCTCCTGTTGTTTGGAAATCTCTCTCAGTGAAATCTAGAAACTGTAAAACTATTCATTCTTTTAGAAAATCCTTAAAAAACTGAAGCCTTTTTTTCTTCGTAGTTATTGTGAATCTATGAATTGTTTGTTTTCACTCGATATGCTACGTCGTGATGACATAGTTAAGCGCATTTTGAGCATCTTGATGGAGTTAGGCGTTATACAAATATTCATTATTAGTATTATTATTATTATCATTATTATTATTATTAATATCATTATTATCGTTATTATTATTATTATTAATATCATTATTATTATTATCATTATTATTGTTATTATTATTATTGTTATTATTATTATTATCATTCTTATCATCAAAGGCGATTCTAAAGAACTTGAGAAGATTTCATGTGAATCTCCAGGGCAAAGCCATGAAAACTCTGAAAGGACCAGAAAAAACCCCACGCTGGGCGGGTTCGAACCCGGTCCTCCGCGTCCAAGTCAAGTGACTTTTTCGCTTGACTGAAACCCCATTAAAACCATAGAGCAGTGTTGGGGCCAGCCCTAAGTTCAGCCATGAAAGACACACAGTAATGTGAAATGAATAAATTATAGTTACTATATAGATTTGCTTTTCTTGACTCTTTTAAAAAACGACCATTCCTTTAATATGTCAATGTCTTTGTCTATCTTCTTCGTTTTATCAGCAGTTATCCTCTCTTTAATATGAAATTGTATCTTTCTTGACCATTATTCGCAATAAAAAAAGTTTAGCCAAAATTACCCAATCAAATCATCAAGCAAGGATTGAAAATGTTAAAGTGCCAGAAAAAGACAGAATATAGCCATAGAAGAAAAGTGAAATGTTGACAGTGGAAATCGATGCTTTTCTAGTGCCTGCTCCCCTTCAATTCATTTATATTCCAATAAAAAATATATATAAAATTGTACTACGATAATCTTTAAAGATTTTCAACCAATCAGAAAATGTCTAAAAACAGTAATTTCTATCTAGTTTGATCAGGCCTTACCTTGAGGATCCCCTTTCTCGTCGTGAAGAAAAAAATATGGTCAAGGTATGGCTTGATCAAACTAGATTTAAAACATGAAATAGATGAAATATAAATTTCAAAACCGGAACAAAAGATATTCTCTAATTAATTGGTTGAAAATATTTGCCCCAAAGCAACCGTGCTAACTTCATTAATTTGATTTCGAGATCTGTACCAGACCTAAATGTGCATATTATTACGACACGACATATTCACCAAAGATCTTTCGGTATAAAATTTTCGATTTTAACATTTGAATTATGGAATAATTCAAAATATCATATTATCACAAAATGAAAGAGTTCTCGGTCCTATAGATATAAGAGGCTTGTTTTTGATGAAGTCATATGTCATAATCCCACCTGATCCATTTGCCTCGAAACCAACATGTGCCTTTGAAATGGCAGCCTTTAGGATATTGAAATACAGCCCAGTGAAGAATGTAGGTTTAACTCTTACAAGATAATGTGACTCGTAACATCTCTTAAGCCGTGTCCACATGATGCGTTATTTCAGTGCTTTCCGCAAATATAACTGGACAAAGAGAATGCACGGGGCGTTTAAACCAAACGGCGGCCTCTTCGCTGCGCCAGCGTCATTTGGTTTTCACGCCCCGCACATTCTCTTTGTCTAGTTCTATTTGTGGAAAGTACTGGAAAAACCGCACTATGTGAACACGGCTTTAGGGTGTATGAAGCTTATACTAGTAAGCAGTGTGTATTCATAGTCGAGTAAGAAAACCGCTTATTTCATGATTTATCAAGTTGGTTATAGTCCATTTCCTTTGATGGAACATATAAGTGGATATACATGGATATAAGTGGATATACGTGGATATAAGTGGATATACATGGATATAAGTGGATATACGTGGATATTCCAATGATAATAATTACATTACTACTTGCGTAATTTCCGTTTGAGAAATTAAAGTTTGTCAATAGAAATAATAATACTGCACTACTAATAATGATGATGATTATAACAATGGAAATAATGATGATGCTAATAATAATAATAATAATGATAAGAAGAAGAAGAAGAAGAAGACTGATGAGAATAATGAAAATAATATCAATAATGATAATGGTAATAATGTTGAGGCTGATGCTGATGATGATAACAATAATAATAATAATAGCAATGATAATGATTATGATAATAATAATCTATATATATAAGAAGAGAAAGGTGTCAACGCGTAATCATGAAAGGCTTTTTAGCCACAAGAATAACAAATCTGTAAATTAGTGGACTATCAACCATTTTGCAAACAATCATTGGTAGGCATGTTTTGATCTTTAAAAACATTAATTAAGTCTATCAATAATTTCTTTGATTTCGAATCATACAGAGACCAAGAGAACATTTATTCCGAAATTTTCAATAGAGACGGAAAAGATACGGAAACGAAGTTGACCTCCAAATCTAAACAATGAAAAAAATGCGATATCGATTCTTTGTTAAAGAAAGAAACACTAAAATAAAACTTGTTTTATGTTAATAGAGACTAGAACAAAAAATAAACAAGAACCATCTGTTGAATTAAAAATGTTGATAAGGTTTGTAGGGATAATTCATTACAAATAGATCCCAGTCAACATTTCTCCCCGGTCCTTCGTCAAGGTTATCAGAAGTGAATAGTTGTTTCCCTTGAAAATATTAATTAAAAATATTATTTTAATAAGTTATTGAGTATTTTTACACTGTTTTAGTCATTTTGAAAGCGATAGGTGAGACTTATAATTTTAAAACAAAATTATAAGCAGAACAACAAACCAATCGATGGCCGACGGACGAGATCTGTTAGACAACGTTTTTAATTGGGCAACGACTTGCTTTTTAATTAACTGGGGTAACTAGTAATTATAACAATGAAAATGATGATGATGATAATAATAATAATAATAATAATAATAATAATAATAATAATACTAATGACAATAATAATGACGAATAAATACAGCAAACTTCCATGGGTTGTGGGTTTCGTAGCGTGAGGCGGACTAGTGACGACGATTTGTGCATTTCTGGATAGGACGCTGGTCAAACGTTCAAAAGCTATACGTCTTTTTTTGACACAGAGAAGTCATATTCGAAAGGGGGTCTTCACAGCGCGCATTAATGCTGCAATAAATAATTTGCTTTTCCTACCTCTATCACGACCATTTCTTGAATCTTTAAATGTGTTTGTCTATCTTCTTCGTATTATTATCAGTTACCCTCTCTTTGCTATGAAAACGTAACTCTCTTGGCAATTATTCTGACCCAGAAGTCCCTTATTGTCTTCTAATAACAAACAGACATAAACAAAGAAACAAACACAACAGTGCCTTTACTTTGACACAAAAACAAAACCCCCCAAAAGACGTCTAGCTAATGAAAACTAACAAGCCAGTTTGATCAAGTGGATGTGATCCATTCAGTATGATAAATTCATTAAACATACCAAAAAAACCCAAAAAAACCAAACAAAACTTGGACTCGCTTATGCCATGTGTTTTGACTTTTCATGCCTCTAACGTTCGTCCAAATTCATCACACTCTTTCAAATCCGGTTGAGATTTCGTCATGCCCAGGTAGATTGGTTCATGTAAACTTGTAAGCGAGTGGGGAAAAAACCCCACCTTTCCTTGCAGCTTACACGGTAAAAAAAACCAAACAATACCAGACGGAATATCCCGCCCTAAAACAGAGTCCCCAGGGGGAAAAAGAAGTAGAAAAAAAGAAAGAAGAGAACAATTATAAAGTCTCCTATGCTTTTCAAGAGTCAAGAGGATTAGACCCCTACGCTTCTCAAGAGTCAAAAGGATTGATTTTTAGTCACGACAAGACTAGACAGTTAAATCCTTGATGTTCATCTACGTAGCATTCATAATTTCCTCCTTTATGACAAGGTGAAAATAGGACACACCCGTAGTCAAAACATCTTATGGTTGTTTTTTTTTAATTATTAAACCAAGCATAATCGTTATTTTTTTCCAAACAAATATTTCCAATTTTACCTTGCGGTAACTGGTTGAAAGTGTCACAGACAATTCTTCTTTGTGTCCGTCACAGACAATCCTTCTTTGTGTCCAGAAAAAAAACCGGCTGGTTTTCATACTTATTACGCAAATTGACGTCACTCACCGCCAACACCTACCTGAAAGAACGGCCGGTCCAACTTACGTGTAATTATTTGAAAACAACTGGAACTGGTATTTAGAACAAGGAACCCTTGTGGGAGGGTTCACAGTCTTTTTTTCCAAGTTTTAATCCTCCCCATCCCAACGTAAAATTTGACTTTAATTCTAAATTAAAAGATGGAAAGAATACAACACTGAAGGCGTCCAAGAGAGAAGAGACAGAGAAAAGGTGCGTGCAAGAAACAATATATCATGATTCATAATTACAGATCTGAAAACCTGACACAAGATACTTTTTAAAAACAAATTGCTCAAAGAATGTTGCCAGTGAACGTGTTATCATTTTATACAAACATGTGCCCCTAAGTTTGTAAATATCATTTTAACCGTCATTTTACTTTCAACATTCTTGATCTTAATAAAATCTCATCGACATGATGCAGCGACATTGGTTATCAATGTGACGGTCCAAAACCTGTGAACCGCAGATGGGAATAATGTCTAATCAATGTGGTATCACTCATTAAATTAATCATTGTCACCGAAAGCTCCTTTGATGTTTTTAACCATGGTGATTACGTGACCCGGCCGATTTTTCCGTCGCCACACTCCTATCTAAAGAACGAGAAACGAACGAGGTCATCCAATCACCATTATCAAAATCAACGATGACGATATTGAGATTGTTTCAAATTTCAAATATCTTGGTATTACACTGAAGGATTCAGGAAATTGTAAAGGTCATGCTGGAAATACAGAGAAGAAAGTAAATCAATGATTGCTAAGAAAGTTACGATCATGTATGGCGTAGGCCAAAAAACAATGGTTCAGATTTATACGGCTTAGATATTAAGCGAAATGACATTTGGAATAACAAAATGGTATGGCTGCTGTGGGGTTAAAGAAAGATCAAACCCTAGAAGGTGTATACTCGAGGAAGGAGAACTTAACAATAAACCACAAACTAGACAGTCAAAAACTTCAATATAAGAAATCTATGGAAAGAAAAAAGCATTCGGAATCATAGATGACTCAAAACACATGTCTAACAACGAATTCAACATGTGGCCATCTGGTAGACGATACTCTGAACCAAAGTGTAGAACCAAGAACTATAAAAACACATTTATTCCCACCGTTATAAACTGATCTGGCAATTCTTTCTCCACGCACGAAGAATGCCTTTCAGTGCTCCGACTGTAACGCAGCGGCTGCTTTTCTAATCTTTGCTGTTGTTAGTTCGTGCCAGCGTTTTCTGTCTTGCGCAGCTGATCGTTTGAAAGTAAGATCTTCTTTGGAGTGGAGTATCAGTGTTTTGTCGTTGGGACGGGCGAGGTCTCTGTTGATGACTGCGTTTTGTCGTTGGGACAGGCGAGGTCTCTGTTGATGACTGGGCGTTTTGTTGTCACTGGTCTTCTCTTTTATGTCTGAGCCAGTTCACTTGCTGTCTTTCTATGATATAATATTATGCTGTGTGGTTTTACTTGCTCTATTATCGTTGTTTATTCCTGATCCGATCTCTATCAGTCTTGTATATTACTCGTTGGAGACGCCGGTGGCCGAATGGATTGCACGTTGAACCGGCCAGCGTGGTCAAGCAACATTGATCGTGATCAGTGTTTGAATGGGTGACCACTCGGGCGCCGTGCTCTTGGACAAGGAGCTTAACTCACCTCACTCGACTCGGGTGTTAATAAGTTCCCGGCCGAGGGCAGCAAAGGATCTTGTCAGAATGCTAGTGCTGAAGCGCCTAACAGGCAACTCGCACTGTATACTCCGTATGAAGGTGAGAAGGATACAGAGGAGTGTTATGGCCCTCCGGGGGTAAACTGTACATTGTAAAGCGCATATACCATGGGGGACGTCGTGGATATGCGCTATATAAAGGCTATGCCTTAATTTCCTTTTTTATAAATGTTACGGCATAATGGACACATCATCGTAGTTCTACTGTTGTTAATTTTACGTCCTTTTTGAGACAAAAAGGTAGGCGGTTCAACAGAACTTGAGAGGATTTCACGTAAATCGCCATGAAAACTCTGAAAGGTCCAGAGAAAAAAAAATATGCAAAAAGCGGGACTCGAGCCCAGGACCTCCGAATCCAGTTGGAAGTGACTTTACCATTGCGGTTTGTGTGTGTGTGTGTGTGTGTGTGTGTGTGTTATACGGCGTTATCGACACAGAAAGGCAATTCAGCGCAAACGGATACCCCTCTCATAATCCTGACAATTCGGACCACAACAACGACAACAACAAAAACATAAACAACCAGAAAGAGAATGCAGGCAAGGACAGGAATAGAGTGGTTATAGTAACCAGAAGAAGTGCAGTAAAGATGGACCTGTGACTAGAACAGCTAACGTGTAGTGGGAGGCAACAGCAGGAAACGGCAAGACTTGTAGATGAATGGAGATAATGAACCTCACCGATGTTTTTAACGATTGGGATTGAAATGTTATCGTCGTATTGTCGTTGGATTTTGGTTGTGTTGTTCAACGGAATGAATATTAACAAACCTTTTTTATCACGGCATCTCTACCCCGCTCTATCTGCTCTCCTCGCCTCTCTGCCTTCTTTTTTTCTATCGTTGTCTCTTCCTCTCCGTCTATATCTCTACCCCGTTGTTTCTACCCCCCCCCCCTCCCTTCCCTGTCTCCTTCTCCCCCACCCAACCTCTCTCTGTGTATTCTTGTCTCTCTCTCTCTCTGTCTCTTACTCTTCTCCTGTCTCTTTGTCCCTCTAAATAATCTCTGCCGGTGTGTTTCAAATAATCGAAACATAATTCCAACCGTTTTCTCACCTTATAATTTTACACGTTTCACTGAAATTTTGAGTAGCAGGCTCGTTAGAATGTTAAAACGTGTATGTACTTATTCTTCGTTAGGCTCAAAAGATGAATTCTCCCATAATCGTATGTTATTCTAGCATGAATTTTCAAACATGACAACTGAGCTCTAAACGCATTTCCCCATTTTTGTACTCTATAAAAATATTCTTAAATAAAAACATTAAAAAGTTACACTATGGTCCTTGCACATTTTAAAAGTATGGATACAAACATGCTATACGCCAATATTTGGACAATTTGCTTGAGAAATTAAAAAAGAAGATAGAATTATAGATATGAAAATACGCATTTTGAAAACAATTGAGTTTAAAGTTTAAAAAGTGAATAATTCACTTCCAACTGTCGTTAATTTTCATAGAACATCCAATCCTGGTACGCAACGACCTTTGTCGTCATGTTTTTTATTCCTTTCTGGTTTTTTTTTCGTTTGGCTCTGGATGGACTCTTCAATGCAGATTTGGAGTTTCCTTGTTTTGACACAACCTGAGAAGATCGAATCCGAGGAAAATCTCGTACAAAACATGACAACATGTTTGGGCAAGGGACTGTGGACAAGCAGTTTGTGTCCTGCAAGGTAGAGCCTTGACCCATTATCGCTTATAAAAAACACTGAGAATGGGGAACATTGCAAAACATCAAGTACCCCACTGACTTCAGAGGGATAAAACACGAAAGCCAGGCTTGATGTCGGTGAAGAAATGATTAAACTGGCTGATAAACATTAAAACACAAATTCTAAAATTTTGACGCAACACCCTTTTCCCGAAGCCATCCCCGCCCTTAGCTGACACTTTCCCCAAGAAACTGAATTATTTATATAGAAATAATCAATTCTGTTTCTAGGGGAAAGTTGCGATTAAGCGGTAATTACGATTAACCGAATTGCGATAAACTGGACTCGATTGTACTACTTATAACTTATAGATGCCATAAGATAACAAAGATTGTTCTCAAAAGAACATACTCCTTTGCTACACACCTCGTTGCTACCAGTAATAGTGGTTGTCAACCAAAGGCTTGCTCCGGCTAGCAACAAAACTCGAAAAACAAACAAACAAAGAAGACATACATTTTCTGATTAGTTGAAATTTTTTACCTCAGAGCGACCGTGGTACCGTCAATTCCACTGGTAGCACCGATACTATTGCCGAGTGGGTTATGCATAATATGACCATATTGTTCATCTGGTTTACTTTGAGAGAGAGAGACTCACACACACACACACACAGAGAGAGAGAGAGAGAGAGAGGGCGAGAGAGAGAGAGGGGGGGGGGGGAGGGAGGGAGGAGAGATCTGTAGCTAATAAATGAAAAATTGCCTCCGTGGTCAGTAATGTATTATTATTAATACCTTATCAGCAATGGATGCTGCCTGTTTGTCGTTGTTATCACCAACGACGCCCCCATGGTTGATAATTCTTATTGGATGAGTTGTGTAACAATTTGATATAGCTGCGCCATACGGGAGGCCACAGAGAAACGCTTGTTGCTGACGCTGAGAATAAGATAATGAAGAGTAACTCCAAAAAGTTGCACTGTTATTTTCCCAGCATAAGCATTAGACGTTCTCTATGTGGCCGCTCATACGGAGATTCACCACCACCCATAGAAGAACCAGCGGCCTAATTAATGAAGATGGGATTGGCCTAATTTATGAAGATAGGATTGTGCTGTTAAGAGCATTCTGCTGACAGCGAAAAGGGATTTAACAACAACAGTAATCACCCATTTCCCTCGTTTCGGTTTCATCCAGATACATAGGCTATTTATATCGCTGGATTAAGAATGATGACTTCATTAAGGGGGCTTCTCTAGGTTAAGTTACTTGCCTTCGGATGCAGAGGACCAGGTTCGAGTCCCGCTTTGTGCAGTGTTTAGGGCGCTCTGTCCTGGAGAATCAAGTTGAACCTTCTGAAGTGCTGTTGAACCATCTTTGATATGACCTGAAAAGGGCGTAAACTTCAAACTTTAAAACGTTGGATGACAGTATGATACTCTCCTGCTATATTCACTGGGATAAGGGGGCGTCGTAGCGTTGGGGTAACGCGTTCGCTTTTGTGCGCCGAAGGGCCTAGGTTCGAATCCCGGCCTTGGCTTGGGGATTTCTTCTTTTTGGTCTTTCTCGGAGTTTTTATGGCTCTGGCCCTGGGGATGCCTTATAAACAGTCCACTCCGGTTTATCGCAAATCGGTTAATTGCAAATGTTGCTTAATTGCAATTTCCCCCCAAGAAACAGAATCAATCAATTCTCCTATCGGAGGTGGACTCTAAATCGGAGGAGCCGCCTTTGATATTAATGACCCAAACAAGTTGCAAAGGGCGTAAAACTGACAACGTTTCTTTCAATGGAATCAGCACAAAGGAAGTGAAGAAATAAAAAAACAAAACCATCTAGTACTCACCGATGAAAACCAAGTCGGTTGTGGAGCATCGGTCAAAGAGATCAACAAGGCTTGCATCTGTATGTCACGGTTCAATTCCTATAGGAGATGGACTATTTTCCGGAAGTCCTGCCTGTGCAATGATCTACGAGTATCCAAAGGGGAGCAATTGAATGAGTTCGATAATAAAACAAACGGCCGTATCATAGTAGGTTAGGGGTCTATTGATCCGTCACCTGCCTGTGGCCTCTAAGGACTAAGTGGCTACAAGATAATGATGTAAAATGCGTAATCAAATGCGGTAATAAGGTAGCACAGTGATACAAATCCTGGTCATGTCTTTGCCCTGATTAACTCTAGGCACTGTGAGTGACCGCTACCTCACCTGTCTAGACTCATTATATTTTGACATGTGTGTGCCGAGATTAGACCAATTACGTCATACCTTGTTAGTCCTGTCACCCAAAGTCGAGTGGCTTGCCCCCATTTATCACTGTCACTATTCGTATTGTTGTTTTATTTCATCATCATCATCATCATCGTCGTCGTCATCATCATCATCATCATCATCATCATCATCATCGTCGTCGTCGTCATCATCATCATCATCATCATCATCATCATCATCATCATCATCATCGTCGTCGTCGTCGTCGTCATCATCATCATCATCATCATCATCATCATCGTCGTCGTCATCATCATAATCACCACCACCACCGTCGCCATCAACACCACCACCACCACCACCACCAACATCACCACCACCATCATCATCATCAACATCAACATCATCACGACCACTACCATCCTCCTCCTCATCATCGTCGTCATCATCATTTCATAGATCCCGAAGGAGCACAAGGCGTCAACAAATCGTCTCCATTGAACCTCAGAACCCTGTCCTAGAACAATCGTTGTAACTCATTTCATGACTTTTTCCAATTGCTGGTGTCACAAGGCAATTACTTTAAGTGCATATCCACAGAATACGACTTGGTGCTCTAGGCTCTTACTTTACAATGCTTGGTTTATTCCCGGCAGGCCATTAGTAGATTGTGGTAGCAGATTTCCATCCACTCCCAGTGGGAGCTGACTGCTACGGTTAGGCGCTTCATCACTAACGTACTAGCTAGATCGTTTGCTGCTGTCAGTTGGGTACTCGGTTACACCTGAGTCGAGTGAGGTGAGCTGGTTAAATTGTCTTACCCAAGGACGCAACGTCAAGACGATGTTCTCCATACAAAAGAGTGACCACAAGGGAAACATTAATTTGTTAATTGGCATTTTAATGATTTTTTATTACTAATACTGTTAAATATTCAGTAGTGAATTGTCCATTGCGCCCCCTCCCAATAAATGAATAATTATAAAAAATAATGATAAAGGATAAATAGAGACAGTTCTAAAGTACAAACTTTTAGGCCTGTTTCAACACAAAAACTTTCTGAGAAAGGCAGTTCAACAGACAAACTCGTGAGAAAGTCCAAAGAAAGAATCCACAGGGACAAACATAACTTGGCACGATTCCACGTGAATCTGGGGGACAAAATTATGAAAACTCAGAAAGGCCCAAAGAAAAAATCCTGCACAAATCGGGACTCGGACCCGGCCCTCCGCACCCAAGGGTAAGTGGCTTGACCACAGCGCTAGGGACAGCCCCCGACAATGGAATGCATGAATGAATAAATCATAATGATACAAAAAATGAAATAAAGATGAAATGAGGCGCCTTTTCCTCAACCTTGATTTGTTTGAAGCCGTGTGGCGGGCGCTGAAATGACCTTTCTGTGTCGATAGAGCCCTAAAACA
>JARBEQ010053538.1:0-14993 GCA_030265355.1 Tritonia tetraquetra | reverse complement strand
ATATATATATATATATATAGAGAGAGAGAGAGAGAGAGAGAGAGAGATTATCCGAAGTGACTTTTATATAGAATTAATTCCATTTCCTGGGAAATTTTGCGATTAAGCAGTTTTTGCAATAAGCGGAGTCGACTGTATTTTTAAAAAACCCTTAAAAAATCAGGTGCTAATACATGATGATGGACACAGAGGGCTGATCCCCTGCTTGTCTGAAATCCTTGGATCAATGACATTTCCAGCAATATGTTTGACCACTTGAGGAGGTTGGCCTTCTTGTGCTCCATTTGGAGTGGAACATGGGGCTGGCCCCAACACCACATTGGTTCATCTAGGTAAACCCTACAATAATTAGCCCATCACCAAACTACATTTAACTACACTCAAAGACATGGATCCTCTGAAATTCTTTAATTCTGGTTGACACCAGTACAAAATTAACATCATGGAGTTGGTGTGTCATCAATGAGCATAACAGAATCACATGTAAGGATACTTTCCGATGAAATGTCTGGTCGTATTCTGTAACCTTCTTCATCCACCTCCACTTTCTGAGGATTAAAAGAAATGCTTTTAGGTGACAAGACTATGTCTAGAAATTGGAAGTTTGAGCTCTATCAACAGAGAGAAAGAGGAAAATATATTGTGAAAAACAAAACGGGATTACTCAATAAAAAATAGATGACTTGACAACATTTTTAATAACTTAAAAAAAAACCAACCCAGGACATTTCATTTACAAAACACGACTTGTCAAGTCTGAAATGGTATCACAGAATATGTATGATACTGATGCAAGGATGCCATACAGGAGTGACTATGTAAAACTACTGCTTTTCTTCTTCTTCGCAAATTTAATGACTATACCTGAAGTCCTGCCTCCTTAACAAACCCTACTATTGTGCATTGGTCCTTCAGGTCCTCACAAGACTTGACATGGAGGGAATTAGTGGCCGAGTTATACTTGTAACAAATCAATCATTTTTGTACACACAAAGTAATTTGGGCTCATTTCCTAATTTGTCAATCAGTACCTTTAGGAGCGATTGACTGCCAAAACCTCCAAAATGCGATTATAACACAAGGAAGAAAACAACTTACTGAATCTTGACTTTCTCTGAAGAAAAATAAAATAAAATATTATTAATCAGTGTCGTCATAAAATGATCTGTGAAAATGCATAGGTAAAGTAAAGTCAGCACTGAAGTTGTCCATACTCTATGTGCTTTACAATGTTGCAATAAATCAACCTTTTCCCATCACACCGCCTCAAACAACCGTGTCAGTTCACTCCAAAATTGAGCAAGGAGGGGCTACAACTGTTTTTTTTTTAGATGTCTTATTGTCGTGAAACAGAAGTTTTGAAGGTGTACAACACAAACGTAAACTTTCTTTGATCCACAAAAGGCATTTTTTAAAGAAAAACAAGAATTTATCAGTTTTTGCAATTTTTTCACACCTCAGACTTGTTGTTTGTTGATCAAAATGGCGACTTCGAGACACACATCCATCAACGAAAAATGCTGTTTGTTTCTCTGTATAAAATTGTGCTGCAATACACTTATTTTCATGATTCTGGCACAGTTGACAAATTTTACACAATTTAAAAAAAAATCTGGTTTCAGGGAATTTCTATTGGAAAGTATAGTGTATTTTGGGAAATGATGGCCGATGCATGGTGTGATGTGAAAAGGTTAACCTCCAGTAGGTTATTACACTTCAGCATCCTTCTTAACTCCCTGGGTAGTATCAAGTGTGAGCTGCCTGTTAGGTACAATTTGTAGAAGTTTCTATCATCTAACTTACAAACAGATAAGCTATAAGATTAAAATGCCAGCGCACTGTTCAGAGCACCCTGTCACAAAAAACAGGGGTTTACAAACAACAAACCCAATATTACAAACAATCAACAACCAAAACAATGTAAACTGGAAAAACTTACAAGGATTCATTGTCTTTGTCATCTTTGTCCTTCTTGCTCGTCTTCTTTTTCTTTTCCTTTCTCTTGGTCTTGTTCTTCAAAAACCCTATGAATGAAAAGAACAAAAACAATCAATCAAACCCTAATGAAGAGCTATAATTGATGATGTGAAACTACGACCCTGACAATTAGACAATCAATCTTTTTCTTATATATGATATGTGTCATAAAATCCATCTGTCAAACAGGCTATCTAATCTATTTCAAGATTTTTAAATGTTAATTTCAACATTACTTGTGTTATGTAGTGAAAGATGTCACAGATAAGCCATTTTAACAATAAAATCCTACGAAAATGTTCATAAAAAAAACAATCCAAATCCACCTTTAATCAAAGTAAGCAATATTATACTGTAACAATCCTTTACTTCAGTGATCACTTTCATTTTATTCTTGTTACATTAAAACATATGAAACATTTTATTTTAAAAAGTGTGGAAATCATCTGTGACATACTATTTGATTAAATACATCATCTTATAGTATACATGACCTATGACTACACTGTAAATAACTATTGTACAATACACCTGTGGAGTTTAGAAACAACATAAAAATAGATTATTATAACAATAATCTTCCACCGTAAGTTTTATGTGCAATCCCTTTAGTGCAAGTAAAAATAAGAAATCCAGCTTTCCCCCCCACTGGTGCGTTATTTAGTAATATATATATTCTAGTATGATGTTACATTTTGGTCAGTTTTAGAATTTTTCTTTTGTCAAAAATTGTTAATTGCTGCTTAAAATAATAAGGCCTCAATGGTACAATTCTGACATGAAACAATTAAAAAGCTTACACAAATCTAGCTTGTTATCTCTATTTGTCAGTAAGACATATCAAAACGACTAGCATTAAAACAACGTCAACATTTCAAGCCAGAAGGAAAAAAGTAAAAACATACAACAATAAGCACATCAACAACAATGCTTCAATATCTATTTGTTTTCATAACAATTACCAGGCAAGTTATGGAAATAGCTCTAAACATACATCAGAAAATATTAACACACATGAAAATATATTATAGATATAATATAAATTAAACAAATGTGATAATCAATAGAAGAGAGTATACTATATTTCACAATATAACTTAAAACCTTATGTCAAAGTGCTCCAGCATTCTCCTTACTTTCCCCCATACTTCCAAGACCACCTTCATTAATTTTTTACATGACTCTTGTGGCGCAGTCACATTTTCATAGATTCATAAACAAACAAAAAAAATAAAAAATTCCTGAAGATGAATTTTTATATCATACTCTTGACAAATCTTCCATCCAATACCTAAAATCTCTATGTGATGCCATTAATTTGCATTAAGTGGGTCGTCTCATGCAACAGCCATGTTTGCCATTTTCAAGAAAGTCAATTCTTTATAATTTGTCAAGCAAGATAAAGTCTGCTGTAAGTATACTTGCAAATATTGTCCAGAAGGAAAAGTGGAATTTGATAGTAGTAAGAGTTGAAAAATAATCAGTCGGCAGTAGATTTTGTTCATTCCATAGGATCATATAACTATAAGAACATGTTAGAAAATTCTAGCTATCGAGCACAACAAAGACAGACTAAAACAATAAAATCAACGATTGTCAGTAATAAGATAAACAACTCAAGCAGTTTTACAGAGGTCAAAATGAGAGTAATGTCCCTTTGTTCACTTACATTTGTTTCCACCCTTGTCTCCCATTGAAATCGTAAAATTCTGAAACTGTCGTGAATAGCCTTTGAGTGAAAAAAAACCCACATCTATCCAAGGGAAACAACTCTTAAAATATTTTCGCTCATTATACAGTGAAAAACACTCTGTTGTTTATCTTATCATTGACAATCGATAAAATTATCACAATGAAGATAAAGGACAGGACAAGATGACCAAATGAAAATGAAACCTGACAATAACAAGCCACAAAACACAAGTCATTACATCAGCAACGATTTCATTAAATTACAAGAGGTGGCCATTTGATTAAACACTAATTAATTAACAGATCTATGTTTTACTAGAAAATTGGACATAATTTGACAAAGCACTAGGTCAGTTTTTGCGTTCAGCTGATATGTAATAATTCCATGCCAACAAAAAGACAAATTTTAGAAAAATGAGGGAGGACACTGAAAGCTGTTAAGGCAGATCTTTTCAAAACTCCACGTCAATTTTTAACATTCATGTCTCATGCAAGAATAAAGAATGGTTACATTTTTATTATCTTTTACATTAAATGATCTCTCTGTATTTTGAAATTTCATATCATATTCTAAACTTTAAAATCTAGCAAATCACATTTCTGAATCTTTTAACACTTAATACTTCATTTAATAATGTAAATACAGCACATAGAGCAGCTTCAGTGTAAGAGATACATTAAACATAAGGTGTCCCCATTAAAAAAAAAGTCTTGATGAAATATCCTTACTTCTGAACCATGGCTAGTTTAAAGAGGAAGTACAGGCCAAATATACTATCCTGGTAATGGTAAACGATAGCGCCAAATCCAATGCTCCTATAGGAATCTATTTTTCAGATTACTGATCAATACAGAATACAGAAAAATGTCAATTATTCCTGATGACTCGAAATGGTACATGTCCATAATTCAATCACTAAAATTGTCTTTCCACCTCTGTGGAAGCGTCGGTTGAAAGGCAGGTGAACGACATGATGCCCACCTTGAAGGGGTTATTGCAGTACAAATTCAGGGTGACATCTTATATTTCCACAATAGGCAAACCTCCTGACCAATAAATTCATACAAGACCCCATTAAGAGTAAGAGGTGAAGGTTGAAATGACTTTATACGAGTCAGATCTTCACATGTCATATGCAGTCTTTCTCAGGACAACTTTGAAGAAGGAGAGAACACACTTGGCTGGCTTACAGTTCACATTTGAAAATGATTATACATTTTTTTTAAAATAACCACTTCTTTGGCTAAAACAGGAGACCAGGAAAAGAGCTAATCTAAATGTAATGATGACCAAATTTTTGAGAACTTCAATAAAGAGGCGGGTTATAGTTATTGTCAAGATTTCAATTCTTGTTATACTGATATTATCCCAGGGCTTTTCAAACAATCACTGAAATTGAAGGTCTGTATTGGAACCCTGTGCATATATATTATGATATGTTAATGACTCAATAAACAAACAAGTTATTGAGAAAATAAATTGGTGCTATTTTTCTGGGACACCTTATGAAATGCAATTCATAATTACTTTATTGACATTACTATAATATGGCGCCTTAACCTTGTATAACCTTATGGAATGAATTACACACCTGTACAACACAGCCACAACGATTATTAACATAGGATAATATTATGTTCAGATTATATAGAGATTAAAATCATTTCGGTTATCTTTAATTTTAGATTTTATAAAATGTTAAATGACAAAACTATTCCTCTTGTGATTCTAGAACGTTTAAAGAAGATATTTATTTATATATATACGGTTGGATATATTTAAAACAACTGATCTAATAAAGATTTCATCCAACTCTCTGTTACCATTTTCTACAAGAGATAAGCTGATGTCATACATCAAAATTTAAATGACATTTACACTGAGGGAAACCCAAGAAAGAAAAACCACCCAAGCCACAAAGATTATATCAAAATGTAAAACTTCTTAAAATGTTTACACAAATTTGATAATATATCTTTTTCAAAATCATAATAAAAGAAAATTTCCAAGAGAGGCCAAAACATCCAAAATTAGAATTAGCGGCAACAGACGAACGAGAAGATGTACAGCACGTAGGGGGCTATTATGCATGAAAGGGTGGTGAGATAAGGAACAAGCTATTACATGTGCGGGACACACGAAGCTTGACGCTGCGACTGAGAGGCCCAGGTTGGTCACCTAGAACTGGACTGGGACTTCCACTGGCTTCTGAAACACACATCGACCACAGAAGACACACCCGTTGATCATGTACACATTTACACACATCATGAATGAGTTGATACAAAATGTGACAGGAGTGGTAAAAGAATTGTTTTCATCTTTTCCTTATTTCTCTATTCTATCAAATAAGCCGTATTTGTTTCCCACTTTTTTTCAAAATTCTTCTTGATTTCTTTCAAAAACCTTTAGTGCCTTTCAGTGTAAGGTCCTTCAAAATGTGGAGACAAATTGTTTTGATGGCAAAATAGATTTGACGGGAGAGTGTTCCTTAGTTTATTTTTCTATGAGGGGGTCCTGACGGACAATGGAATCAGGAAATTAAAAGAAAATGGAGGTATTCACAATTAAGATAAAAAGAAATCTTGCTCCTTTGCAATGAAAAACATGTCATAAAATGATGACACCTCCTTCACATTATAATGAAAATAGTGTTTGTTCATGATATTATTGATATGCCAAGATCATTTCAATGTCTTGAAAGTAAAAAGGAAACAATGATAAATATCTGTCAATAAGGAGTAAGTGTATGAGGCATTAATAAGTTGACGAAACAAACACACTGCTCAGAAGATGAGCAAAACAAAGTGTAGAAGACATGACAAGAACACCACCGATAGAAAAAGTTATTTATACTCAAAACGTTTAATGACAATACGCAGTAAAGCCGATCAAGAGCTAGAAATGAGTAATACAGAGAAAAACAAACAAAATAAAAACCAACTAACATATGAAGACAGCAATGCACGCAAAATAAAAGAGACAAGACAGCATCTATTGATTAATCTTTAAATGCTCTTCATTTGAATTCTACAACAATCATGTGATTGTCAATGATAAAATGGACAAGTTAAAAACATCACAATTATAAAAAACAAATGTTTAATGTTAAACAGTACATATCATTATATCGATGCTCTCTAGGATTTTGACACAAAACAAACAAAACAGAAAAGAAACTAAAAAGGAATTCCACAATTAACACTGACCCAAATGTAGAGCATCTAAAGCTCGATTAAATCTATATATGGGATTATAACTATATTAGCGTTAGGTGAGAATTACCGCTGAAAGCTGCCACATCTGTAATCACAGAAAGTTCTCAATGCATTTCATTCATTTCACAAACATTTTTTTTAAACAACAAAAAAATACTACATAATTTTAAAGTAAAGAATGGATTAAGATTAAAAATTAATGTAGTATCTTCACACACAAAGGATATTTGAGGTGAGGGAGGATAGGAAGGGTAGGGAAGTTGTCTATTTATCTATCCCTGTATTCTTGAGCTAAGCTATGATTACTTTTTCACCCCAAGTACTGCCGTGCAAAGGCAAAGCAGATCTTAATAGTATCAAGAAAATGGCCAACAACATTGGTCACAAGCCTCGTCAATACACCCACTAATTTCCACAGTATTTTCAAAGATGTTTTGCATATAAAATATACAATTTAAAAAATAATTAAAGAAATCCTTTTTTGTCAGGATAGCCCATTAAAGTAGATATGTCACTATCCTTTGTATGGCAGTGTATCTCTGAGATGAATGTTCATGCAAAGGGGGGTATTCATGGTTTACTGGATTGTATCATAGTGAGTATATCGAACCTATACCTTTGGCTTGGCTGTGCGCTAAACCACACTCACCAACAATCCCCAGTAAGTAAGTCGTGCAGGCAAGGATATGGATTCAAGCTTTATTTTCGTCTAAACCCAATCACTTTTAATGTTTCATCCCTTTTATCAGGATGTGGAAATTTATCATTGAATACGCATGATTCCTGAGGTAACTGTTTGATTGTGTAAGTCCTATCAATAATGATATGAGATAAAAAATTCTACCTTGTTTCTGTTTTTCTGTCAGACTATCTCTCTTGTCACCCGCAGGTTCAGGAGACATAGGTCGACTGGCATGGATACTGGAGAGATCTGGCTCTACAAACTCAATAGGACCTGGATATGGAACAAAGAGTAGTAAATGAACACTTTTGATATTTGCAGATTCAACATAAATAAACAATTCACTTCATACAACAACCATTTCAGGTTTCCGTATATACTTGGATAAAATATCACACAAGATGTTAAAAAACAATCTCTCACCAGGTTTCTCTTTTCCCGTTCCTTTTTTCTCCAAAAATCTGATTACTAACTTCTCTCCAGTCAATTCATCACAGTTACGCTTGAACTCGTCATGTGCCTTTCAGAAGAAAAGGATAAAATTACAGATACCATAAAGCTATAATAATTTTTATTAAATTTGTATTCAGCAAAATTTTTAAGCATGAAATGAAAGTGCTAAGAGCTCAAGAATGTTTATAACAAAAGAATACAGTGCATGACACATTCCCTTGGCCAACTACAATTGTTATGGTCTTTCTTGATCTTTTCCATTTCTTATATCTTGGTGTCAGATTCCTTCGTTTTAACACTTTAAGGCATTTTGCCTAGAACTGCTGCCAAATACCAACCACTTTTTGGGGCGACAACGAAGACTGGATTTTCTTAATCAAAATTACATTTCTTTACTATAAGTATAAGTGATCAAACTTTCACAAAACTTTCTTCTAATATGAATGTACATTTCATTTATTCAACTGCTTCTGCAATAGATTTGCAGAACAAATATATAAAAAATAATGATTGAAAAAAAAATCAGCTTAATGCGCTCATTGATAACCCCCACCAAAATTGATAATTTTGAACCAAAGAAAGGTCTAGTTGTCGATTAACACATGCCAAGACTGATTAACACAGTTACAATATAAAATCCAAAGGTTAAAGTGCGTAACGGTACTAACTTTTCAACACCAATAGAATAATATTAAACATGAAGCAAACCATTTTAACCCAAACTTCAAACTTGGTATAAATAGAACTCTACCTGTCCTAGGACAGCATACTCATTCTGCCATGATTTGGCGAAGGTGTCAATGAAATCCTTCATCTGACAAATGTGCTCCTGTTCAAGTTCTTGAAAATGCTGGGAAAAAAATATAAACAAGTTTAACAATCAACTGTTTATTAGTTAACGCTTTCATGGTGAGGTTCGGTTTTAACCAAACCAAGGGACCTAACTAGATGGCCAAATATCTGACACTGACAAAGAAATATCAACATCTTCTTAGATATATCCTATATATCTGGCCTCCTAATTTTTTTTGTCTATCTAAGCTTGATGGAGCCGTGGGCCCCAAATAGGGCAGCTCAAATGGCTGTGGGCCGTGTAAACTGGGAATGTGGAAATATTAAAAATGTCCAAGGCATTTGATATATATCCTAAAAAATAATTCTTACTCGATTAGTATGTTTTTTAGTCTCAACTTCGCAAATTATCAGCAACACAAAAAAAATGGATTAAGGTTACAACAATTCATTATATGCCTACATTTATACTAATATATCAATTCATTTAAAAGGTATGGATTATTTTTATTGTTCTTATGCAGTCAAAATAAGCTTTACAAATGTACCCTTGCTTTTGAAGCCATATGTTTACTGTATAGCTTAACATGAGAGCCTTATTCAACCCCTCCTATTTTTTTAAACCTTGGGGGGACCCCAGATTACAGTATGTTTATACCTTACCTATTGAAAATATAAACTTTAAGCTAAATTTTTATACCAAACACAACCAAAAAGAGAATTGATCAAACTAAATACAAACTCACATGACAAGATTCGATCATCTTTCCCTCAAAGTCATTTCTCACATCTTTGTATTTGTCTATAAGAGTTTTGTAATCCTCATCTGAAACATAAAAAGTGAAGTCACATTCAGTGACATTAAAAACAATTTAATTCTAACATTCTTTGTTTTTTGCCTTTTCAACAGAGAGAGGTCATAATAAAGGCATTTCACCAGAACTTGAACAATTTCATGTGAATCTCCAGGGCAGCCTCTGAACAGTCAAGAGAAAAAAATCCAAAAACAAGTGAGACTCGAACCCTGGACCTCCACAATCAGAGGCAAGTTGCTTCTTTACACCAGTGATGATAGTGACGAAAAGTATAAAAGGAGGAAATTTCATGTGAAATGGTGATTAAACCATTACAACTAATTTTGCAAGTCATAATAATAGTAGAATATCATCTATAAATAAATAAAAAATATATTAAAAAACTACCAATGCTGTCACTATAACTAAGTGGAATGAGTTTCTCACCCTAGCTGGCACTACTTTTTATATTTTTGCATTTCTTGAACAAAGGGAATAGAATTTTTTGTGCAAACTGGGCTCCAAGAGTGTGATTCATTTTTCTATGGTCAACACAAGCAACGGTTTTGCTAATTTGATACGATCTACCAACCAATGAAAGTTTTCCGTTCCCTTTCCTCCCAAATCTATAACATCCATATGAGTATGAGAGTATTGAGCGTTGCCTACTATCGCTGTGACATTCATATGACAGATTCGACTTTTTCCACAATGACCTCAAGCTTTGTTGCCAACTTTTTTTAAGGGCAATTTGTCTTGAAAAAAAGGGAAAAAGCTATAAATAATAAATTATTGTTTACAGCCAAAGGTAGTATAATACACTTACACACCCACCTGACAAACAAGCGTAAACACATCGCATGCAATCATCCTGACACCCAACAAAACATGACCAAAAGAATAAGGGGTTTTTGACAGGAAATATCATTTAAAAAAGAGTTTACATGATTTACTTACGTGTTTTCTTGTACTTGATTTCGGCCTGAAAAACAAGGTACCGGTGATATTGTTTTAAACTCAAACACACATCAAGTAATCATTCTTATATTTATAATAATAACCAATACACTCACATAGGTATACACATTTTTTCATGATCTAGAGTGATAAAACAGACACAAAGTGAATTCAATTATTTTTACGAAGTAACGTTCATGATCAAGAAGACACTATTTTAATATGTCTAAAATTCCTTTCGTTGCTCATCACTACCTTTTCCAAATCCCTGGCTGATCCATTATCCTTCTTCAATCGTTCAACTTCATGGCATCTTGTGTGGTAGAGTTCCTTCGCCTAAATCAAAAGAAAAAATGAGCTACTTTAAATCTTATTAGTACTTTTTCAAATTACAACTATAAAACAATCAGGCTCCGTCAATAAAATACTATGTAAATATTATTGAAGTCAAAATTGTTACACACGGTACTGGGCACAAATTCATTTTATCCTCTTTTTACCGAGAAATAAAATTTAAAATTCTAATTATTTGTAATCAACAATTTGATATCAACAATTGACCATTCACTGGACTCGACATTCATCCTATAATCACATTAATACACACAATGAATTCAAAAGCTATCAAGTTGTTTCTGAACGTAAACTTTTAGACGTGTCAAGTTCTTAAACTCTACTATGTAAAGTGTTAATAAAGCAGGCTAAACTAACTTGTCATTACAATATATATTTCAAATAATTTATGTGAAATCTATTAGACTCTATGTCAAATACAATAAGTATGTCACAGACACAATCTCTTTGTTTGACAAATAAAAATACACCCCCTATAAAAACGACGAAGACATTTTTCTCAAACCACAAGAAATATAAAGATACATCTTTGAAAAAGAGTTCTAGTTAATTTTCAAATTGATTATCTAGATAAAATACCACATGATCATTTTTTCCAAGTGACTATTAAAAAAAACCCAATATAACAACTCTCTTTTCCAAACAGAAACTTTGATGAGTGCCGATTCTTTTAAATTCACAAAACTCAATACAAATTGTCCAATATCATTGATAGTGTTGTACCTTATGCAATGCTATGGTAGTCTGTTGAATGGCCTGAACAGAGTCCAATGTTGCTTGCTCATTTTCCTTTGTCTGAAGAAAGGAAAAAAAACAATTTATATCAAAATTGTCACATTACGTTTTTAAAAAATCATGAAATGATATTAGTGCTGACATCAATGACAAAATGGGCATAAACCAGGGGTGTCAGTGAGAAAAGTTGAAAACCACTGAACTTTGCCAGAAAACCACCAGAGAACACACAAAATACTACATACTCTGCAAAGCACCCACCCCCCCTTTTCCCCCATCTAAAAATAAGTAATGACTTGGCACCCCCCCCCCCCGATAACAAAGCAATAATGCAATTTAGTGTAATATAATCACTAACAAGGTCAGCAATAATAATTTATCTATAAATCAAATATATCAGCCCTACTCAACACAATACTCAGTTTTAGTCACTAACTTGTGTTGATTGAATTTACACAATGGGAGGGGTCAGAGATATGACCTCACGCAATACATTGATTATGAAACCACTTTTTTTTTTAGTGGCGGATTGGCTCAATTGGTTGAGTGTCTCTGGCTAGGCGGTGTTGTCGTTCGATGGTGTGGGTTCAATCCTGACTGTTGACATATCACTTTTCTTCAATGGCTATTTTTTCTGGCACTTTCACATTTTCCATCTATACTGCATATAATCCAATACAAACACAAAGCCTTGTACGTGAACTACCACTTCCCACAGAGGAGTCCCAGTGGCTCATTATTATGCAAAATCATTTGTCAGGGAAACAAGAACAAGGACTTACCGATTTGTGTCTTTTATGCTGCTCCTCGCTGTATCGAGTAATGTCTTTTATCAAGTCAGACCATGTATGCACTAGTTGCATTTGAAGAGTGGACAACTTTTCTATTAAAGATTTTAACACATTCCAGAACGGAGCAAAAGTTCTGAAATTCAAATTTAAGACATAACTTGAAGCACTGTGACACAAAAGTACTGACCTTTGTATGAAAACTTACAAAGATACTCGACTATTAAAATGATAAAAGTAAAAATGATAAAATAAATAATCCACTCCCCGGCGACCAGCCCTACAAACATTGGGGACCAGACAGTTTTGGCTATGTTAAACAATTTGTACAAAAATCCACAGTGGGTTGAGGATAACATGATTTGGCGTTTTTGCACATCTGGGTTTGCTCATTGCTACAAACTTCTTGAAATGAAAAATAGACAACTTTTTCTTCATGACCTATCTATGTAAGAGTCATTTTTGCCTGCTTTAATTTTTGCCTATCTTGTAAACATTATACTGAATACTCACAGAAAATATCAAGTTCATAATCTATTGCATTTGCTGAGCCCGATTTAGACTGTCAAGTGCCATTATTTTCCTATTAGATTTACAGCCCAAATCCCCATTTGGCTACAAACATTCACAGAAAACAACTCCAAACAACTGTTATCCTGCTTGTAATGAAAATAATGAGGCTTTCCGGACGGAAATAAGAAAATAAAATAAAAGACTAGGCAAAGCTAGTTTTTAGGGTAAGTTTCGAATTTGTGATGTTTTGACTGTCCAAGCTATGTAGAGAAAATCCATTGGACGGTAACATCCAAACCGCATTAAAAGAGTTCAGATAATAATCCAATGAAAAAATATCTCTGAAACCTTGCATAAAAAATTGTCACAAATTGAAACAATGAGCATAAAAAGACACCACACAAAAGAAGAAAAGACTCTTTTTTCTTTCTTACCCGACAGGCGATGCATTTGCTGCAAGTTTGGCCAATTTGGCCAATAATTTACTGTAGGTTTCTTCAACAGTGCAACTGTGAAAATATTCAAATTCATTATATGATGAAAGCACAGAAATTCTGAAGATTTACTGTAATTTGTTGGGATTCAGTTTAAAAGAAAGTTAATATCTAAATCGTCAGATGTGACGGATAATAAAAACAGTAACTGTTTACCATTCTCAAACAGAAATAAATGTAAAATGAATAAAGTTAATTGGGTGCCTAATCCTAGAGAATAGCGCAAATATCACTCTGAAGTTGGGGTTCAGGGAAAGGAACAAGTTTGGGACGACGTTCCTATTTGTTATGGCACTATTCTCCAGGACTAGAACATTAATTAAGAGTACACAACATTCTCACCATTCTCGTAGAAAATCTACAAGTTCTTTTGTCGATGTTTGGCCATGTTTCATGTTATGGTACACAGTAAAATATCCATTGTTCTTTTGACCCTACAATTTTTGAAGGAAACAATTGATAAAATAAAATGAAATCTGACCTAAACAGATTTTAGCAAATGCCTTTAACAAGTTTCTAAAATTGTTTTAAAAAATAAAAAAGATGATTTTAAATTATAATCAAGAAAAATAAACACTTGTTTATTTTTTCAGGTAACAAGTAGGTGTGTCCACAAGATTACTTCCGGTAGTTTGTTTTCATTGCGTTCCCATCGAAGTATCTAGGAACCAAGATTTATAATAACTAAACACTGAATCTAATTTTGAAAAGAATACTTGAAAATGCCATGCATTTCATTTATGAGGCATTCAATGACAAATTATAACTGAAGGAGAAACGTGACAAGATAAAATCATTGCGGAATGACAAAATAACTGGACGTCTAATTCTAATGCTGTAACTGTTTGGCAAAGATACAATGATTTGTGCCTTCTAATCGTATGACAAGAGCCTATTAGCCATAAATATGCAACTGAAATTAACAAAAACCATTTTGTGCAACATTATAGCACACATGAAAATACATACCCAAAAATAGTCGGCAAAATGAGACATTTTGCAACTAATGTCTAGGTCAGGTGAATGTGTATAATAAGTCCATGAAATGGCGATATTATGTTCCTCTGCGCATGTCTAGGAACAGATAACTCTTTTTCTTTCAAAATCGCCAGTCATGATCAGATTATCTGCCCTAGATGAAGGACAATATTACTATAATTAATTCCTGGCTAGAAAGAATATGATATCATTATTGAAAAACCATATCTTTGAGATTATGGCAACTCGTGATAAAACATGATTCATGAAAATACACCTTTACAACAGCGCCATCATTTACGCTTCAAGGGCAAGCGTTGATAGACAGTATGTGATTATAAAATCAACAATAAAATGTTTTTGACTAGATATATCGAATATACCAAGGGGTCCTAGTGGCACAGAGGTACGGTTCTCGCCTCTGAAGCGAAAGGTACCGGGTTCGAATCCTGCCAGCGACACTGTCGGGTATTTTTCTCTTTGAAACTCGGTGAAAACATATTAACCACTCCCCTGATCCTATTCAGGTAGGTGGGATCGAGAACCTAGTCCTATCGGAGACGGA
>JARBEQ010053316.1:0-14995 GCA_030265355.1 Tritonia tetraquetra | reverse complement strand
CACAATGAGTCTGGATTTCTCTGGATCAAGATATTAAGCCAAGCAGGTGATCAACCCACTGTGACCTTTTTGTGGTCAGTGGTAGGAATTAATTTTGCCCGGACAACGGCCTTGCGGACTACTCTTATCGATTTTTAACTGCCAAGGGTTCTTTAACGTGCGCAATGGGCATACAGGACCTCTGAGTTTATCGTCCGTCTCTGATAGGACTAGGTTCTTGATCCCACCTACCTGAATGGGATCAGGGGAGTGGCTATAGGTGTATGATAATAAAAAAGTAAAATGATTAAACAAGCCAGATATTATAATTCATTTTATTTATAGAATAGCTTTCTGGAATGAATGCAGATATAGCGACTTGCAGTGACGAAATACTGAATGTATATGATAATAAAAAAGTCAAATGATTAAACAAGCCAGATATCATAATTCATTTTATTTATAAAATAGCTCACTAGAATGAATAAATACAAAGAGTATTTTTTATTTCGTCAAGCATGATTCAAGCATGATTATAAAATCATTGAAAATTCCTCATTGCATGACACATTAAAAAAAACATATATCACATTTTAAAAAACATTTTACATATATATAAAGGATCGAATGCACACACTGATTGATGAAAGTTTCTGGTATTATGGCAAGAGTCTTTTTCAAGGAAGAATTCCAGTAGCCACTGCCTAACTGCAAACCTAAGTTGAGAATTGCAGTGGATAAGCCTTGCTGTACTCTGGCGGCTTGCTAGAAATGTAAATAATTAGAATAGAGCAAGTATTTACACTGGGCCAGGCCGGTGTGACACTAGCTCCATTCTAATTATTTAAATTTCTGGCAAGTCACCACGATATAGAAAGGCTTATCCAGTGCAATTCTCAACTTAGGCAGTGGCTTCTGGAATTCTATTGTCTTCCATAAAAAGACTCTTCTGGCTTTACAAATGCATGTTTTACCGAAGTGCATACTTCCATGATCCAACACAGTTGATTGGGGATTTTTAACTCTATAAATGTTATGTACACACACGATTCATACAAACACACATTTTAACTTCCTCCTGACCACTTCACTTTATTTAAGGCGGCAGCTACTGGACAATGGCAACATTTCTATTTTACTTCACTCGTATTATTCATTCATATAATTTATAATAGTGACATGCTTTGAAATTTGCAAGTAAAAAAGACATTTGTGTGATGTACATGTCACAGACCTGGCTCGGAAACCATAACAATCATCAACCAATCCGGTTATTGTGAAGTCCGAGGCAGAGCTTTATCCATGCGAGACTGACCATGTGATGTGAGATTGAGTCTGTTAGTCAGAAGTTGTGTGATTTGTCACCACACTGATCAGATGTGGACTGTTCCGAAACGAAAGGATGAGCTGTTAATATTATATGGGTTTGACTTAAGTTTCTATTTCTCTCTCTTACTAAATCCTTCCTTTCCTCCTCCTACGTCCAATGTACATTACAGTTGTATTTGTAGTACTATCATGTAAGTACCAAGGTTTTTGAAGTGCTCGGTCTGTCTCTGTTTTAAGAATGAAACGATATCGGTTTTACTCCGTGTTTGACCCCCATTTAATTTCTATATCAGTACCGTAGTCTGCGTGTTGAGACCCCCCAGGTTCATGTGCGGCCATAGTCCAAGGTCATTCAGCCGAGCAAAAGCGAGTCCTGACCCTCAGGTAAGTGAAAAAACTTTTATAATTATTAATATCTGTTACAATAAATGTTTAGATCTATCAAGATGGGGTTTATAGATTGTGTATGTGAAGAATAAATGGCCTAATTATGATTATAACTCCACTTTTGGACAAAAATAAAATTGTGTAAACTTTAAAAGCGTTTCTCCGTTTTTAGGTTTGTGGGTTACTATCTCTAAATGTGTGGTAACTTCATCCCTAATTAAGATATTCTAAAAATGTTAACAGCATTTTGTATAGAAATGCATGCTGTACATGGAAATGCCAGTAACTGGAATGGCATATGAATGTTACTTGAACTATTACTATTGTGATAGATCCTATGCCATTTTGAAGATGAAATCATTTTATTTTTCAGATGTGTAGTGTTAAGGAAGTCAGGATATGGCCTAAACATTGGTACATCACAACAAATGACATGAAATATGAATAGAGTGTATACAAAAACATTACTATAACTGCAGCCAGGACAAGATATCAGAATAAATTCAGCGTTGAGTATGCATCTCCTGACATCTCCCACAATTCAACAGCCAACTTCTTACAATGCGAGGCAATGTACTGAGGGTGAACACTTCCAACATGCATTAGGAACATCTCAAAGCAGAAAACAGAACTTATTAGCGTTTGCGGAAAACACTGCCGAAGGACATCCCTGAATGAGAAGAAAACAAAAGAGACATTGATATTTATCTTTCGATGCTTTTATTGAGATCAATGGTACAAATGGTCAGTATTTTATCTTTCTCCTTCTTCTTCTCGATCACTCAGATAGACACGCCGACCGCTATCTGTCGCAGGTCCCCCAGGCCAGCATAGAGTTTCCCTGCCAGAGGAATCTCCATTGTCCAGGTCTGCCGCCTGAGGTCTTCCTGTTGTGGGCACGTCTGCAGCAGATGTTCTGTTGTCATAAGCCGGTCTGACCGGGGCACTGGGCTGACTGGCCGATGCGGAACATAGCATAGATTTGTTCTTTTTTATATGCATATACATCAATAGTTCCTGCTGGTTCCAGCTCAGGGAAGCTCTGTAGCATAGTGGTTAAGTCACTTGCCCCTGGATGTTGAGGTTCAGGTTCGAGTCCTGCCTTGTGCAGGATTCTTTTTCTTTGGACTTTTTCATGGCTCTGTGCTTGAGATTCATATGGAATCTTCTCAAGTTCTATTTCAAATACCTTTGATCTTTCTGTGTTGAAAAGAGCGTTTAACTTCAACCTTAAACCTAAAAAACCTTCTTTATTCCAGCTCTGTGTTCAACTTCAAATCCAATGCTCAATATGGCTATAATTCAAGTCAACCTTAAAAAGATCTTGGAGTGTTTGCTCACACTGGTTCATGATGGCGTAAATCGTTTATCAAATAACACTGCGTCTATGTTGATATTGTCCAGTCTCAAGTAATTTCAATATCTAAGAGTGAGACATTTCCTTTCAATTTTTTAATTGCAATAACGAGGAAAATTTTGCTTAAACATAATTAAGTGACAAAATAATGGACATGAACGTGTACATGACCAAGCACCAATGCTAAAAAGGCAGGTAAATAGTAGAAATAAAGAGATATATATTCGGCTTGCAGAGGAAATTATATTTACAGCACCTTTTGGCCCCGCCTCTGAACTACATGCATTATTACGGCACCTGAAGAGGACGCCGAAAGCGCTTGTGCTAAAATAGAATGTTTTTGTTATTGTATCATTCGCCTGTTTGGTTTTTCCATGTATAATTCTTTTATATATTTCACTATCACATATATATATCAATCAATGGGTTACATTTTAGCAGCTAGCAACTAGTTCAATACATATATATGGCACTCCACCTTCTGAGATTCAACTCTTTGTGACTGTAATTTTATCACCAATCTGGCGTAATTATTTCCCTGTCTAAACTTGAAAACAACCATGGCAGCATTGTGACAGTGAAGGAGACATTACCAATTAACGCTGGTCACCGGTAGCATCTTTACGCTGACATAGAGTTGTTTTTTTTAAAGCCTCATTAGATCAATCAAGAATAAAACAAGAAAATACCTGTAGAAGGAACCACACAAAATCCCAGGATAAGGCAATTTGTTGGATGGTTTGAAACTCTCTTGAACGGGCAGAGGATTTCCCTGAGTAATAATAAGAGGACAATAAATCTACAACAAAACAAAACCATGTAAAAAAGAGCTTGAATTCTTCTTTCTTATCCAATTCCCTTTTACCATTACAGTGTAGGGCCAGCACTATGAGGCTGGGTTTCTCTGGATCAAGATATTAAGCCAAGCAGGTGATCAACCCACTGTGAGCTTGAATACAATTTGTAAATTATTATTTGAAATATATGACACTTTAAATGTACCTCCTTTAACATTTTACTGTATCTTCCCACAGATCGGCAGTCTAGCTCTAATGCTTTAGACAGCAGATACACTAATTTTCCAGACATGCGCTGTCACTCAGTTTTAATTCCCCGGTTCATGTCAACGATTTTCAACGATTTTTTGGTTATTTTTTCCCATTTTTGTTCCGGTTTCTCATCAATCTGTTTTCGGGCTCCATTGCATACTAAGCCGGTCATCTTTTATCTTTATTTTTCCCTTTTGGGCAATTTGTCATTTTACAATGGTGGACAATCATAATCAATCATAAATACATTACATATTAAATAAGACATATTACATAGCATTACAATACATGATAACAGAAATACAACAGATACAACTTGTGGCCTCTCATTCATCCCCCACCATTGATGGGTCGCCGAAGTGCAGCGCCCCGTGAGCTTGGGCGAAGTGTCTTGGTCAAGGACACAGCGAAAAATATCTCAGAAGGTAGGATTCGAACCAGCGTCATTCTGATTGCGGGGTGAACACCATACCGCTGAGCTACAATGCCCCTACAGCTACAACACCCCCACTAATATTGAAACTAACTTCATTAGCCCCACTAATATATAACTTGTATAAATTTTTCCACTAATTTCTCTCCTAAAGTAATTTTCAAGCAGTTATAAGCTTTCACCGAAAATTTGGTACAATATTATGAGAAAACTTTTACGACTCTACCCCTCTGTGATTCACTGTTGCTACATCTGGTGCCGGAAGGGAAAATCACTGCTTGGGGCACGGTACAGCAAAGTGTTAAAAATAAAATATGGGGGAGTCATAACCTAGCAGTAAAGCAATTGCTGTGTGTGCAAAGGGTTCTGGGTTCAAATCATAGGGATTTTTTTCTTTGGACTTTCTCAGATTTCATGGCTGTAAATTCCTTATTGAATCAAGTCCTATCAAAGAAATATCATTTTTATAGGCATAAAATGTCTAAAAATATTTTTTTCCTCTGCATTGTGAGGACAAACTTAGAAAATAAAGAGAATCTTAAACAGTAACTTTCACTTACGGCACTGTCTTCAAACCAAAGGAAATATGAGTAGTAAAAGTCTCCCTCTTTCAGTATGACTGTTGTATAACCTTCCGTCAACTTCTTCATCATGTGTTGGTACATACGCCAAATCTATATTTAGAAATACACAAATCATCTTTCAGTATTCCTCACATTATTTCTCACTGAATTTTGTTAGATATAATAAATACTATTTGGCCTCAATCAAAATAGGAGTAGTCATGTCATTTTTTTCAAAGAGATTATAATGTTAAAGAATAAAAAATGTCTAGAAAATGAAGAACCTCATCTCATTATTTTTCAATAATTTCAACAAATTATGTGGCATCGAGAGATATAAAAGGAATTGATAAAGAACGAGAGCAAGCATTGTCTTTACGCTTAATGTTCCTCTTATCACGCTAATCATTCCTAAGAGTTGCCTACATTTTCTTTCAGATAGGAACTTGCATTGACTTTCTCTCCTTCTTTCAGGGAAATATTGAGGGACGGCGCCGTCATCTGATGAAGACGGCGATCAACAAAAGCAAAGTGGATAAGACCAGGGTATTTTTCAAAGTAACTCGTCACTGTTATATTTCTTTTTGATTTCACATTGAGATATTCTCTGTAGTCCAAAAGCTCAGCATTTATTGCAACCTGTAAAGTTGAGAAGAAAAAAAAGGAACTTGAATTACATCCAAAAGTTTATGAAAATTTGATACAATTGATAAATTTCTCAGCTGCAATTAAAAAGAAAGGGAAAAAAAGATGAAAATGTTTGGAAAATATTGTCACTTGGCTGCTTCACACAAAGTAAATTGACAAGGAAAACCGAATGAACTCTAACGCTCTTAAGGACTTACTTAAGGATTTACTTTCTTTAAAAAAACATGTCATGAGGGTAATGTTCTATCGACAATAACATAGAATATCACAATCCTGTTCAAAGTTGTTAGGTTAAGTTGTTACCCTTGGCAACTCATCATGGGTCATTTGAAAGGAAGGATTTCCGGTTTCCAATCAACCTCTGATAGGACTTGATTCCACAAGGAATCCACATAACCAGAGAGCTATACAAATTCTGAGAAGTGAAAGGGACCTTCTGTGCTCAAAGTGATTCTGTTACCGCAACAATGTCTTTTTTATAATGAACAGTACCATAGACCAAAATGAGTAAATTGAGTTACCCGCAGCTGTGATATGGACTCCCATAGTTGAGGATTGTCAGGAAGAGGATGCAAGAAAAGCAAAGAAAATAATTCTCGCAATTTCTTGTACATTTCCATCAAAGGAGATTCCACTCTGAAATTCAAAAACAAAAAAATGAATCATAATGAATCAAAAGCTTCTAACAATAATTGATTTGCAATCATGATTCTCCACACATAAAATTGTTTTTCACATTCAAATTACTAATTTTCCCCTGATGAAATGAAATAGAAATTACTCACTCTGGAGGGATTTGGAAACGAGAATCCTTCTCTAAGTACTCCAACAGTTTGTGCTTCAAATCCTCTTTTTCCCACCGAGTATGAATTTCATAGATAAGGCTTTTTTCCCTGCCCTGAAATTATGCATGCAAAAAAAAAAAATTTTACACAACTTGATCTATATCAAAATCATGCTATCTACACATGTGTGATTTGAACTAGATAATAAAATAATACAATTTCTAGAACTATATGAAAATGTCATTTAAACTTATGACAAGCATTTTTATCAATAAAAATGAGATACAAAATAAAATCCAAAAACTTTCTTTTCTAATTTTCAAAACAAACCAAGTAGTATACTTAACAATAAAAGTTCTATTTTAAAAAATTGACATTACCTTAAATTTCCTCAAACTGTTATGGAGTTTTCCCAGCAGAGTGTTAATGATTTCATAAACATGCAGACTTCTTTGTCGTGGTAATTTAATCCGTCGTCCATAAATGAGGTCCTGAATATTACTGATCACTTGGTAAAGAGGATCTGCCAGTACATGTCTTGGTGCCTGAAACCATTAAGGTGAAGACCAAAACTTAAAAAATGTATATGACTTTCACAATACAAAATAAATATTCTATATCTAGAGATGTGCATAAGTGTTGAAGGATCTTTGTGTGTGTCTAATTTAGCTACATAATTTTTCATGCAATTTAGATAATTCAACCAATTTGCTCAAATTAATCAAATTGCTTAAAAAATATCTATTAATGTATTTTTTTCAACTAAACTTTCAAAATCAACCAGTTTGAGCAAGGGAAACTTTTATTTGTTTGTTTGTTAGAAGAAAAGCACATCGACACAATTCTGGTCATATCATGCTGGGAAATAGTAAGAGAATGGTTTAAGCTAACAGAAGGAGAAACAGAAGGAGAAACAGAATGAGAAACAGAAGGAGACCGCATTCGATAAACCACTGTTTCTTCTGTTACTTTCAAATTCTCATGCTTTCGTTGACAGTCCTCTATCATATTGTGACCTTACAGAATATTACAAATTCACTTTAGGTGAAAAGAACCCCCCGACATCATGATTTACTCCAAGCTTCACTTACTGGAGACAACAAGACTATGGTCACCCCGGGCAACACTTGGGCAGTATGCACAGTATGAGGGGCATAGAGACAGGTGGATGTTTCCAGGAAAATAGTCTGTGGTAGGTAATTTCCACTGCTCAGGCTACTGGACAAGCTTGGCATGGTGTCAAGTGTAAATGCCGATGTCTCAACAGTGCTGGTGGGCGTTGGGACTCGTTTTGATTTCATCCCTAGATTTGGGCTATGCCGTGACTGAGGGAAGGAGAGGTATCAAAATCAAATGAAAGTCTGTTAACCCAGTGAACACATTTTTTATTAGATGTAAATATTGACAAATAAAATAGATGTACTTCATCACCAACCACGAATATATCACATAACAAGTATCAAAGATGCCAAGAAACGTTTCCTTCCTTGGGGGCATTCCTGGCTCAGTGGTTACGTCACTTGACATTGGATGTGGAGGACTGGGGTCATGCCTTCTACACAATTTTTTCTCCAGCCCAATCAGGCTTTAAAATTAAGAACTTTTTCTATTTCCATTCCTTGTCATTTGTTCTTTCTTTCTTATCCTGTTCCCTTTTACCATTACAGTGTAGGGCCAGCACTATGAGGCTGGGTTTCTGTGGATCAAGATATTAAGCCAAGCAGGTGATCAACCTACTGTGACCTTGTCATTTGTATTAGATTGAAATACACTTTTGTTGGTTATAAGGTTGCTTTTCCATTATTACTCTCCTCCTTTAAAATCAATTCCTCTCTCTATGTTCTCGTCATGTGTCTTTTGAGAATATACATTTTACAGGTTAAAAAAATAACAAATCTAAATTTTAACCAGATATCAACTCTAGGAATGAGCATTGCTCACATTTAATATGGAGATAAGATAAGGTAAACAATAGCAACATTGAGGGTAAAAACAAACTCAAAATACCAAATATTTAATAAGGAATGAAGAAGTTAAGAAAACACCAAAATGAAGTCATTCAATATACAGATTCAGCCTTTTCAGAGACATTGAAGATGAAGTAGATCTTGAGTACAACAGAGACAGGTTACTAACATTTTTATTCTTGGTGATCCTCCTCTTGGTTTTAGCCTCTGTCTGTTTGAGAGGAAGAGATGTATCAATAGCAGCAGCTTCAGAGCCGGGTTGGAGGGACAATTCAGGGTAAGACTTGCTGATGTTGGACAAAACTGAACAAATGAAAAAAAGTATATTACATGTTTATTATCATTTATTTGTATTCTACAAAGTCAAATACCATGTTCTTAAATTCTACTAAGAAAACATCAAAATGGAGTCACTCAATATACAGATTGAAAAAAAGTATATTACATGCATTCTATATTATTTTCTTATATTCTACTAATTACTCAACACAATCAAATTCTACTAAGATCTTAAGACTTTTTTTCCCCATACATAGATGAATGTGGAACAGAATCACAACCATAAATGCTTTTACTGATAACAAAAATATATATATACTTGAAAGAAATCCAATCAAAGCACTTTCTCACTGGCATATCCAAATGACCAAAATCAGGTGATAACATTTTCAGCACAACCTGCAAATCTGGCCTTTGATATTGATGCAACTTCAAACAATGCACTAACTTTTATTCTGTTTATTTCTTGAATGAAGAAAATCACTAATTTCTTGTCCACAACCAATTCTTACCTGAACTGGATCTTGACACTATGCTGGGCAAAGACGATTCTTCCATCATACTTCCTTCTCCTCTGTCCGATGATCCTTGTCCATAACAAACAGACGATCCCAGACTCAAGGTGTCAACAGGTGTTTCAGAAGATTGTTCTAAATTGTCTACTTTAATTTCCACTGAACTTGTGGCCAAACTTTCCTTCTGGTCTTCTGTAATACTTTTATTTACATCTTCTGTAATACTTTTATTCACATTTTCTTCACCTTCTTTCTCCGTCTCTTTCACAACTTTATCATCTCCTGGACCTTGTTCATCTGACGTAAAAACCGAATCTGCTTCACCCTCATTATACTCTTTCTCAACATCAGAAGACATATCTTTCTCATCATTCGACAGCTCATTTTGATTATAAAAGTCCCCCTGCTCGTTGTGAACATCCACGACAACAACATGATCGACACATATAATTTCTTGTGTTGTTTCCGTCCCATCCGTTTCTACATCATCTTCTTGGGGATCTAAATGAGCATATTTTTCTTTATACATGTCCACAAGAGTAGTCTCTTTTTTCGGTGAAGGCTTTGGATTACCGGCAGAGTCGAGAGTATTTACCAAGCTATTTATGATTGTATCTGTGTCTGAGACTGAAACTGATCCACCTCTTTCGTGCAAACGAGTGGTAAAGTTATCCTCAGCTTCATCAGACTTGACAGAGGAAGCCCTCGACCTTGTGTCACCTGCAGGTGTAGCAGAGGCGCTGTGGTACTGGACAAAAAGGTATATAAAATATTAAAGAACTCAATGTTTAACAATTCAATACCATACTTCCGAGCAAAGAAAAATTAGGGATTCTATAAAGGATCTAAAGTTTGAAATTTTACTTTCCTTTCAACACATAAAGAATCAAGGTATGAAAATGTTATATAAGTGCCAGAAAAACGCAGAAAAATAGCCATAGAAAGAAAAGTGGGAAAGCCGACGGTGGGAATCGAACCCACACCGGGGCATACGACAACACCACCTAGCCGGAGACCGAAGGCACGCTCTAACCAACCGAGCTAATTAGCCGCCCCTTTTCCCAACGTCGTCTTCTGGTGCCTTCTCCCCTGCAAACCATTCACAACAAAAGGTCATATCAAAGGTAGTTCAACAGAACTTGAGAAGATTCTATGCCAATCTCCAAGACAAAATATTATATCAAATAATACTATGATGATCAGTGAGAGAAAATGGAACATTAGGGCTCCTAATACATAGAAATGATACCATCACACCATGTTGTGTACTGTCTAGTTCTTACCTCATCCTCTCCTCCATCACTATTGTCTTCATTGTTTGATGTTCGAGATTTTTTATTTGAATACTGCTTGGAGAACAAATCTTCCAGACGATCAGACTGTGGGTACATGGTCTTGGAAAGAATCATCAACGACAAGATGTCTTTTGGTCTCAGCTCATGAGCAGTTCGACTTCAGTTGGAAGAAATGAAAAGTGTTCATAAGTTTGTTTTAGATATAGAAAAAAATGTAATATCCTCCTTAAACAAGAAAAACACTGAACAAATTAAGTTAAGCAAAACGACTGTTAACTTGACAACAACATAATTCCAGTATGATGAACATTCAAGGCAGAGATATTCATGATTAAAATCAATGGATGTTTGCAGGAAAACAACATTCAAAACATTAAGTTGAAATATTTTGAAATTTCTGTGTTTTTTGCCTTTAAAATTCATCCAAGTCAATTCCTAAATTCAAACTTCATGTGACCAACACTTATTAGATACTCTTGGTAATTTCTCTTATTTTAGATGCAATTCTTCACAACTTAACTGGTGCTAAAATGGGTCATAGATAATTCTTTAAAAAGATTAACAACTCCCGTCTTTCTATTAATAGTATAGCAACCACATCAACAGGGTATGCAAACAAACTTATGAAAACTTTTCATTTTTATTTTTCCAACTCACTTTGAATAGAGAGCAAGAAGTTTGGAATTCACTAGAAGGACAGCATGTTGTGTTGGTTGATCTTGAGCGGCCTGGATTTGCTTCACAGATCTTTCTAAAATATCTATACACTTCTCACTGACAAGCTGATTCACATTCAATCTTTCAATAGCCTGTAATAATAAACAACAATACACAACATTATTACAAAGTCATGGTTGATCCTTTTTAAAATTTCAATAAAGCCTAATCCTAAATGCTGATAATTGTCTCAAGTCAAAACTAATTCTCATACAAAAAATAATCATAACAATAATACATAGCATTAATATGGCGCATATCCATAACCAAGTCATGCTCTATGCACTCTACAATTACAAAACAAACAAGATCAAAAATACACATTAATGAAACAAGTAAGAAACCAGATGAAAAACTAACTTAAATCAAGAACACTCAAATCTAATACAAAAACTTTCTCTCTCTCACACACACACTCTCCCTCCTCCACATCCCATATTTACATGCTGACACACTAACATGATACCAGCACATCACTACTCTCATCAAGTGTCATTTGTAAGATCTTAAAAAGAGGTTATGTTTCAACCTAGATTTTTTAATGTTATCATTTGGTGCTTCTCTTATTTTTCAGGGTAGCTCATTCCAAATTCGTGGACCAATATTCTGCAAAGTTCTTTCACCATAAAATTTGTATCTAGGAAATCTTGTATATTTAAGAATTGATTTGCCTAAAGATGACCTTAACATTCTGGGAGGAAGATAAGCATTCTTAAATTCTTTTAGATATGCGCTGTCATTTAAGCATTTGAAACAAAACAAGTCAATTTTATAATTAATGCATTCCTTAATTGGGAGCCAATGCAAATCATATAAGATGGGAGTTGAGTGGGCTAGTTTCTTTTTATGTAATATAATTTTAGCAGCACTATTATGTATCACTGGGTGTAGGGGAAATCACCAAGTCAAGTAGGTGAGTTTTGACTGTTACATGTTGATTAAGGTCACTGTCAACAAGAATATCTTTAAGAATTTTTACTGCCAGGGTATCAGCAGAAAAATGAAAACCAAACTCTCCAGTGATGACGAAAGGGGAATTGTTCATTTTAAAATTCAAAACAATGTCGTAAAATTAATTCACAAATAATGGGGAAGACGTTTGTGGGGGGCCAGACGATGTTAATCATATTATTGTATTCTTTTTGCAGTGACATTTATCAAATTCCAGTTGAAAATAAATGCAACTCCTCCTCCACAGCAACCATGATTTCTATTCAAAATTTGGGGGACACGCTGATGAAATGTAGTGATCGTCCATGTCATGACGAAGCCATGTCTCTGTGATACAAAGGACATCAATGTTGTTGTCATTGATGACGTCATAGATATTGTTCACTTTATTTTTGATAAAGCAAGCGTTAATGTTACAAACAATAAGAGATGAGGCAAATTGTTTTATCAAAATGACATCTTTAAAAAAAAAATCAAACCCCAAGTTTCTATTTGGATAGAACATCCAAAGCCTCCTCAAAAAATTCCTGCCTTGTTTATAACATACAAATACTATTATTACTAAGGTCAATGGGTTAAAATATAGTTTGAGTCATTGAGTTGATACAACTTTTTTTTAAAGCACCTCAATCAAAAAAGCTTGTTCTGTAGCAACCATTTCAGACCATGTTTTCATCAAACGACGCAAGAAGTCCCATTTAGCCTTTTTAGTGCTGTACTGTGATTGGCCAATCCTGAAACATAACGTATGATCTTTACTGTCAATAATGATGATGTAGCAAATAGTCAAATTGAGATATTTAAAATCTATCATCATATTTTGTATTTGGTAAAAATACCACCTTTATACAAATTGTTGGTTTTATTATCCATTTAAAAAATGGTATCATTACTCCAAATCAAAACATTACAATAATATAAAAACAATTTTCAGCTGTGATTTGATTGTTGAATGTTTCAGGGCATTTTTGACACAGAAAAAAGTCATTTCCACACTTGAGCTGTTGTCTGAAACTCCAGACAAAATAAAAAAAGATAACTGTACTTACTCTTCACTAACAGGACCAAAGAGAAACCTCATTAGTCGTATGAATATTTGAGTCTTTCTGTGAAGGAATTCTTCAGACTCTGTAGAATCTCCATTGATTGTCAAAAACAAGAGTCCATCAACCTATGGAATGGCAGTGACACCCGTATCATTCAAAACATTTGGACATGATAAGGGGGGGGGGGAATCATAACATTTGTAAACTTGTGCCAAAGATAGACGGTCATATGCTCTACCAACTGTGCTAGATGCCAGTCTGTAGAGCAAGATTCTCTATCTCTGGCAAGACAGTGTTGCCGTTGGCAGGTGTGGGTTCTATTCTTATTTTCTCAAACTACTATTCTTCTCCATGGCTATTTTTCTAGCACAATCGTGTTTTCCTCTTTTCCTGATACCATTCGTCATTATCACTTTAATAATTTCATCAAATACGAAGTACCGTCTCATAAAATAAGTCCTTTTTATTACAAATTGATGCGATATTTCCTTTAAATTGAATTTAAATATTACAAAATATTTGATTTGATTCTTAATATATGAAAACTTACATGTCTGAAAACAAAACAAAAACCATTTGGACAAAAAACTGAAGAGCATGGCTCTTTGGTCTGGTCGATTAGCAGCCATTGGGATAATACCAACGGTGAAAACAACTGCATCACCAAATTGGCATCCAGCTCTGTAACATCAGCATCTTCCTGGAAAATTTGAGAACAAAGACAACAAATGAAATAAAATAAAAGTACTTGGCATTTTTATTTTAAAGAAACCATCATTAGAACAATGCATCTTAACTCTTTGAATCCCAAGCAACGCATCACGCGTTGGAAGATTTTTCGGTCCATCCCAAGCAACGCATGATGAGTTCATTGACCAAGCTCGAGATTTGGCTTGAAATATATAAAATATCTGGACACTTTTTATTTCTATGCTTTGTTTCCGGTCCTTGAAGTGTTTGTTTACATTTTAGTCGATCGATCGTGAATTTTGCTGTTGTTCTAACGTATTTTTACTGAAATTTTCTGTGACACCCTTGTTGCTAGGCAATTGTTTGTCAACAATGGCTTCTGGTGAAGGACCTTCACCCCCATCAAAGCATTTATCGCAGATGAAGCCTCAAATTTGATTCAAATGTGGTTGAATCAAGACTCAGACGATGAGAGTCATAATTTATCATCAGATAGTGACTTTAGTGATGATGATGTTGGACCTAGCAGTGGCAAACGAGGTAGAATGATCCAAAGCAGTGTTAGCAGGATTAAAGGGAGGGGAAAGAGGACTGTTATCAGTTCTCCTCAAAGATCTAATGACCCTGAGAGTTCTGATACTGATGATAAACCAACTAGATAGGAGGTCTAGCTCTTTTGCTAGTATTTCTTTTGTGTAAATAATGAGTGGAAATCTGTAAAAGTGATTGTTTTTTTTCACGAGTAGGGATTTCTTTCATTACTTGAAGAAGACCTGAACAAAAAACCCAGGAAAAAAAAAATAGTCTAGTGAATATTTTTCAATGAAACTTTGACAATTGGATTATGACATATTGCGCTACAATCTGAGGGAGTATGAAGGCTGCATCATGCTGAAAATCAGGATTTTAGGAGGTATGTTTCTTGATTTAGGGGTCCCAGTGGCACAGAGGTACGGTTCTCGCCTCTGAAGCGAAAGGTACCGGGTTCGAATCCCGGCAGCGACA
>JARBEQ010053206.1:2968-14996 GCA_030265355.1 Tritonia tetraquetra | reverse complement strand
CCTGACCCTATTGCTCTCTATCGTCAGTACATGTTCGGAGTGGACCTGGCTGATCAGCTGAGAGCCTATTATTCTGTTGGAAGGTCAGGCATCAAATGGTGGAGGTATTGTTTCTGGTTTTACCTTCAAGTTTGGCTGGTGAATTCCTGGATTCTCTTCAAGAATGCTAACCGCCCCTTGCCCTCCAATCAACGGCGATTCGGCCAGCTGCAGTTTCGTTTAGATGTATGCTCTGGCTTGGTGGCTGGCAATGTATCAAAAGGGAAAAGAACTGTTCACACGGGTCCTTCTACTGCTGGTCTTGGAACCACTCTCAGTTCTGACCACAAGTTGGATCGGCTTCACGGGAGGAAAGCAGCTTGTTATTGGTGCTCCCAAACAAAGCAGAAGACAAACACTGGGAGGACATCTGAGACAGTCTTTGGCTGCACTATTTGTAAAATTCACCTGCACAAGGGCATGTGCTTTGCCAGTTTCCATCAGGAACTGGCTAACAAACAATAATTTTGGTCAAAAAGACTGGATGATTTATTATGTAATAAAAATGGATATTTTTTACTATTGGTGAGTTATAAAATGTTCTGATTTCATCTCATATCTGTCTATATTTCACTCACTGACACCAAAACATATTTTATTTCCATTCTCTGTTTATTTATCTATCATAATCAGTCATCAGTTGAACTGTAACTTTATTCTGTGACTTTATATGATTTAAAAAAAAATATTGTCTCAATTTTTTGCGGAGTTATGTCCCTTTTGTTAGGGAATAGGAAGGGTAAGCTTGGACAGGCTCCTAGGTGCGAATGGGTTAAAAAGGGTGTTAAACTTCAAACTATAGAACTTTTAGAAGTTGGGGTTCTGGCAGGATTTTTTACCGAATAGTTTTTTTATGGCTCTTACTTCGTATAACATTCATGTGGAATGCCCAAAAGAATTCTAGAAAAGAAATACGTAATATTTAAGTTGGCAAAGAAAAGAAGTCCCAGTTTAGAGGATTGGAGGAAGTTTATTCTTATAGAAAAACCTGGCACTAAGGAGAACCAGGAAATGAAATGGAAAGAAATAAAATAAAATATCCAACTAGTATCAGAGGGGAAGTGTAAAGACTGACTTTATTATGAACGGTGCCTTACTGGAATAAACATCATGTTGCATATCAGAATGTCATTCTCTCGCTGTGTAAAGTCTGTTTGTTGTATTTCATAATATATTATGTTATATTGTAGGTTTTACATAGATTGACTAATTGAGCTTTGATTAACAACGTGGACAGTGTATAGTATTTTTTGTTTGATGATATTCATACGATTTAAACCATTTTCTTGTTATTTATCTCACCGCAGAGATTAGCTAACGCACTTCTTTTGACTTCTCCCCTACAAATACGTAACAATGTTAAGTATACATAATTTCTCTCATTTTATTTAAAGATGTCATTCTATTTGTTAATCTGTTATATAATGAATAAGTATTCTGTGGTTCCCATAGGAAAAACAAAAGCAGTTAAAGAAAGAACAAGCCAAGAAAGAAAAAGAGGAACAAGAAGGCTCTACGGTGGTTGATAAAGGCAAAGACGAGACATCAAGCAAACCGAAAGAATCGAAAGTTACCGAAGAGGTTAAAGAGGCAACAGAGCCAGGTCCTAGTCACGAGGCAACTCCAGAGGGAAACGATGTAGAAGGTAAGAAACATTCTATTGGCAATTCAACACTCTTCACTTTGTTATTTGACTTACTGGATCTTTTTTAATACTATTTTTTAACGTGTAGCAGGGGAAATTTCATATTTTGTAAGTCTTATTTTAAAACTAGGTTTGTCAAAATTGTCTTCTTTCTTTCTTTATCAATAACCTTTTTAGTACCTTTCGGTGTAGGGTTTATGCGTGATACACAAACTTTCGCCATTGATCCCTATTCAGTGACATCCTCTTTGCCTCTACAAGCCTAGATCCTCTCTTTTTTATGCTAAATAACGATCAGACAGTTGTTTTAATGAGGTAGAATAGAAAAGTTTGACAAAATCAAGATTCAATAATTTTTTTGCCGAATTAAAGATTTGTTTTCCTTCTTTTTGTGAAGATACTTGAATCAAATCTGTTTCCTGTCTTTATAGTTTGAAAGTGATTAATAACAGTGCATGCCAGTTTGCATTACGGTCCAATGTATCTTGTATGTAATTTTTGTTGTTGTATTATTTGTTCCTCTTATTTTCAATAGCTAATTTAGTCATCATGAAAAAGTTCTATGCTCAATATGTGAACTAATTATTCCATGCTTTTTTCACATTGTCTGTGTCTAGGAGAGGAAGGCAAAGAAAAGGAGGGAAAAAAGAAGAAGAAAAAGAAAGGCGCCGAGAAAGAAAAAGAAGAAAAGAAAGAGGAGAAAAAACCAACAAATAAAAAGGTTAGTTAACTTTTGCATTTTACAAAACAAATTTTGATTTGATCAACGTTGATACTTGTATGATAAAATAAAATATTCATCCAAGCAATGGGAGGTGAGGTGGCCAAAGGAGTCATGATCGTAGGTTTGAGTTCCACTCCAGGTACTCCAGAGCAAAGAACTTCTCAATTGAGAAAGTGACTGCGATAGACCATTGTCACTTGTATGCTCCATACTGTGGAAACTGGGTTAAGCATTGGTGTCACAAGCCTAAATGCTCTTAACAACACTTGGGAGATCAATTTTATTTGAATATAATGTTGTTATGACAGCCTTTTAAAGGAGGGAATTGGAAAAGGATTCCTAAATGTTTTGTGTAGTATTCTATTCGCATTTCTACAAGATATGATTTCTTTTTTAATTTCAGCTCGCTGCTTTAAAAGAGGCTCTGCGAATTGCTAAGGAAGAGGAAGAAAGAGCGATAAAGGAAGCAGAACAATTAAGATTGGAGGAAGACGAACGTATCAAGCAATTGGAAGAAGAGGTGAGTTCATCATGATGGCATTTGAAAAAAAAATCTTGAGTATTAATAGAAATGAAAATGGAGCCAGCACTGATAGAGATAAAAAAGGAAAAAATGTGTGACAGTGACAGAAAAATCAGCCGGAGAAAAAAAGAAAATATACAGGCGGAAACCAATTTTAAAAAGAGGGTTATAAGAAAACCAAACCACCAGGAGTAAATCCCTGGAAGTGTGGTAACGATTTATTCAAAGTGAAAGGAAGAAAGTGGCTGATGAGTAATGTGTAATCCAAACTTTCTCTTTCATTTGCAGCAAAAACGTAAAGAAGAGGCCAAGAAACTGAAAAAACAGGCAAAGAAAGAGAGAGAAGCACAACTTAAAAAAGAGGGCAAGTTTTTGACGGAGAAACAGAAGCAGGACAAGCGCAAACTGGAGCAAATGTTGGAGGCCATGAAATTATCAGGTGAGTCAAATTTGACATTTTGTACAATTGTAGAATAGTGAATGTATAAACAAAAACTATAATTCAGTCACATGGCACTCGCCTTTTAAACAAATGCAGATTGGTTATTTTTAGTCAACTTGCTTACACGGAAAGGTACTGTAGGTTATCGATAAAGAAAGGACGAAGCCTATTTACCCACTTATTCATTCATCTGTTTAGAAAATCTATTTTTATTAATGCCTGTGATATGTGATTGACCTTGTATTCCTTTAAAATATTGTAACGCAGCTTTTTGATTGTCATAATTCAAGGTAATAATGAATGATAACTTCAATGTTAATATTTGTATGAGAAAACAGCTCACCATGAGAATTCAAGTCACTGATTTATTTCCATTTACGACTTTTTAAAATTAGTTTGATATACACTTGTAAAACGGTACCTTTCAATGTTTTTTGTGTGTTGTAAAAACTTGTATGCGTTAGGCATTGATAGCTGTGTGTCAGATGGTTATAAATGCTGCGTTACACATCAATTCAAGTCTTTATGAACAGATTTTCACCATGCTACTCAGCGTAGAAATGAGAGACGAGGCTATTGGCCTATTATCAGCTGGGGATAGCATTATTGTCATTGCAAATGCACTCAATGTGCATAAATCCACAATTTTTCGCCATAGAGCAAGATTTGCAGCCACCGGTGGCACTCAAGGCAGGCCAAGACCGAGTCAACCATCTGCTCTCTCTGATCGCCAGAAAAGGGCTATTGTAATATCATCTTAAAACAAATGTGAATAGATTGACAATGGAATGATAAATGCTCTATGGAATAAAGCGCCAATAGAGTCAAATTTTTAATGGTATATTGATATTAACATGTCTATGCAAAGTAAAAAAAAAGGATGCTGTAAACAATGGCCATTTTATTGATATGAAATTGTCTGTAGAATGACAATGAAGTCTCAGTAGTTTCAGACTTGAGATCTCACAGGTTTTTCATTGCGCTCCTATGTTTGTTTGAGGTTTGGAGGTCCCAGGAGGCTTCGTTGTTTAGTGGTTATGCTTTCGCATCACAAGCAGGAGATACTGGGTTCAAATCCCGGTGGTGTTTTTTATTCCTACAGTTGTATGGCTCTGACCCTGTGGATTCATTGGAATCAATTCCTACCAGAGGTGGACTATAAATCAGAGGTCTGGCCTTTGATATGGCCTAAAATGTGTTGCCAGGGCGTAAAACTAACAACTTTAAACTTTTAAAAGTGTCTCTGACTAGTCGTTTCTGTAATTCATTTTGAACATATTTTATTACAGGTGTGGAAATCGGTCCGAGAGCAGAATCCGCTCCTACTAAACGAGGAATGGTTTATGGAAAGAAAAAAGATCCAAGGAAGATGGGTAAGAACACTGATTATGTTGAGAAGTTTTCCTATTATTTGACATATCTTGTTTTTTGCCTAGAGTAGCAAATCCTTCCTTGAAAATGTGAAGATCGATTGTTAATGGTAGATATGCAAGACATTTTGCTATTAAATATAACTTTGTTATAATGTAATTTAACATGTGACTTTGTTATAATGCAATTAAACTGGTGTTGAAGGCTTAGGGAAAACTCACTATGACTTTCCCATGTCCATTACCACAGAAGGATTCGTATGAGTTATCATTACGTTTTGTTATTGAATTTAATTGAAATGTGTTTCCATCCAGGCAACAAAGAAAAATCACCTACGACGCCATCTGAGGAGAGTCCTAAAATTGAATTAAGTGCAAGTCAAGAGGATGCAAAGAAAGAGGTTGTGGTCACTGAAGTGAAGAAGGAAGAAAAAAAAGAGGATGTTAAGGATGCGTGGGATGCTGAGAGTGAAGAGGAACAGGAGGAAGAGAAAGATGGTAAGCAATGTTTGCTTTCAAAAATTTTTAAGTTTCGTGAGACCAACTAAAATTCAACTTTTCTCACACTCTCATGAATTGTTGAATAAATCCCATGAAAATTCAGCTGATGGGCGAGCAGACGGAATTGCGAATATAATGTTAAATGTGGTCCATGTCCTGCATTTAAAGCTTTACTGTATCATCCTTTTACCGGCTCTTTAAACAGTGGAGATGCTAATTTTCCAGATATGCGCTGTTGCTTACTTTGGTCTCATTGTAAATCTCTCAGTTTGTGTTGATTCAAAGTATTTTCAAGCATTTTTGTTCCAGTTTTTCATCAATCTCAATTTTCGGGCGCATTTGCATGCTTAGTCGGTCATCTTTTAGCACAATTTCACTTTGAAACACTTTTAATCGCTGAGTAATCTTGATTTTATGTCCTAGTCTAACGTAGTCTGATAGATTCAACATTTTTAAAGCCAAACTCGACCTCTAAACCCTGGTTTTGGGGATATATTTCCAGTTGGGATTCCCATAGATCGCTGATATTTGGTCATTTAATTGAAAATTTTATAAATTCCTCCAGTAATTTCTCTCTCAAAGTAATTTTCAAGCACTAACCATAAGCTTTTGCCGAAAATCTGGTGCACGTTTTGATTAATTATTAAATTTTAGGGGTTTTGGGGTAAATCTCACTAAAATATTCTGGTATGGGTTGGCAGCTCTGCTGTTCATTTTTGTTTGTGTGTTGTGATAATATTTATTACCTGAAGCCATTCATTGACATTTTCCACCCTTGTGTGGAGCTATATGGACTGTTTGGTGTGGTGTATGTGTGTACAGACTTTAGAGAAAGGATCTTTAGGTTTGTGTCACATAACACTGCTAAGTGATGCATGGTGCAAATGAGTTGGTGAAACTTTTCTCCTTTTTAAAAAAATGGCATAATCACTTATAGCACTGGCATACAACCACCATTAGGTCCAGCCTGATCTCTTGTGTGAATGATCCATGATATACTTCAAGGCAATGGAAATCTCGTAGACGTGATTGAAATTTCATATATTTATGTGCGTATGGGGGTGGCCAGACAATCTTTACTAGATCAATAGCTTTCAATAGTCTTGATTGTCCCACTTTGTGATAAATATTATATGACTATTCAATATCATTGAATGTTAACGTCAAATGATTTTACTGTTCGTTTTTTATTTGTTGATTATCCTCTAAATCAAATCAAATTTTATTTTTTTGTCTCTTATATGTATCTGATGTATGTATCTGATGTATGTAAATGTTTTACCATGTACATTGTTATGTCTGTCTATCAAAAGACTGAATCATGAATGTACTTGGGCTTGATGAATAGGATTTCAATTGCAGGAGAATGATATATTTTAAACTCAATCTTTAAATTTTACTCAAGCATAGCCATAGTATCCACCACCTCATATAGTTGGTATTTGCCTCAGAAACACTCCACTACTTCTTTGTTTATTGTTTAAATGTGCGTCCAAAATTTGTGTGCATGCTATTGAAAAATGTTCTTTTATAGATCATGTATATATATATATATATTTTGTGGGATTTTTTTGTGTCAACAGATGCTAGCCCTGAAAAATCTTCTACCCCAACAACAGTAAAATTGGAAACAGTTAAAAAAGAGGAGGAAGTGGCAGAAGAGGAAGAAAAAGAAGATGTGGAAGAAAGTAGCGAGGAATCAGAAGAGTCTGAATCGGAATCAGAAGATGAAGAAAAGACTCCCATTGAAAGAGGAAGGGACAAAATTCAGGTAAGGAGCCTGATCATATCATTATAATCATTACATGGAAAACTACCTTCAGGTTAAGTTTTAGGGATATAATATATATTATTTTTATTTTTTTTACCTGATTTCCAATTTGTTATTTATAAAAGTGCTTTGAGAAGTGCAAGATTTATTAAATGTAGTCAACATTTGGATTATAACTGCAACGTGAAATGTATTTCTGCTCTAACTTTTCAACAGCGTTTTTGAGCCAAGATGATTACAAATTAAATTGTTGTTACTCGCAACCACACACACAAATGAATTTGAATTAGAAGCTATCCAGCACTAATCTGGATGGTGTTTAGTGATATAAATGGCAAGGGACAGAAACTGTAGAGTTGTGCCAAATTTCAGCATCGGTATAGATATTGCATTCTATTGAAACACTGCATGATTTTCTAGATTTTGACTGGATAGTGACTATTTTCCTATTTTACCAGAAACGGGCTGATAAGGCAGAGAAAGCGAGGACTCTAGACCACTTGAGGGCTCCAGTTGTCTGTGTTCTGGGTCACGTGGACACTGGAAAGACAAAGATTCTTGATAAGGTACGTGCCAGTTTTTGTGTTTGTATGGATTTAATTGTGCAGTTTGAGTTTGGGATGTATTTGTGAGTTGTTGTCCTCGAGTCGCATCACTGGATAGAAAAGGAAAGACGTACATGATTGGGTTTTTGTGGTTTTTTAAAAATGGATATTGTATAAAAACACATTTTGCCTGTTTTTGTTTCTTTTTAAATGATGGTAACAACGCAATACAGCAAGGGGGGGCAGTTCACTTCATGTCTATTTTTTAGAATCACTCTCGTTAACTCTTATCTTTGTTGTTTTTATTTCTAAAGTTGCGGCGAACAAATGTCCAGGATGGTGAGGCAGGAGGTATCACACAACAGATCGGAGCTACAAATGTTCCCAAAGACGCTGTGATGGAAAAAACAAAGATGGTTAAAGAGGTACCTTGCGTCATGGTCATAGTTTTAATTTGTAGCTTCAGTGCCATCCTTATTTTATGGTTTCTTTACCTTTTTGTCTTTTATATTTTCTGAGGTTTCTTCCTTAATCTTTATTAAAGTAAACTACTTTTACCAATGTTCAGTTCCTATTTCCCTGCCAAAATAATTCGAAAGATAGTTCATGAGGCTAGAGTTGCGATAAGTTTTTCATGGAATCTTGCAATGTTTATTTCAGTTTGCCAAGCAAGAGCTAAAACTACCAGGTCTTCTCATTATTGACACCCCAGGCCACGAGTCTTTCAGGTGAGCTGACGTCCTGCATTTGCATTTTTGCAACAACAAAAATGTGTGGCTAACCAGTAGCATGATGGTTAAGTCACTGTTTCTGGATACAGAGGTCCTTGGTTCGAGTCCTGCTTTGGGCAGGATTTTTTATATGGACTGTTCAGAGTTTTCATGGCTCTGCCCTGGAGATTCACGTGGGTTTTTCTCAAGTTCTATTGAACCGCCTTTGACAATATGACCTTTATGTGTTGAAAAGGGCGTAAAACTGACAACTTGAGAACTTAAAAAAACCCTAAACAAGGCGCAAAGTTGTGTCAAATCGTTACAGGAGTAGCTCAAATCTTTCCAAAGTTTTAAAAAGTCTGTATAATGTTTCAGATAATGTTCTTTGTCAGGATAGTACTGTCAGCTCTAAGGTTGTCCCCAGGCTTGTCAACAGTCACCAATTCTTGCGTGTGTCACGAAATAATTTTTGATAATGTTCCCATGCAAAACGTTTGACAAACCGCCTTTACCGGTGCACAAACTTCACAAACCGAATGGCAGTTGGGGCATGCTATGTCTCTTGCTGCCAACCACATATAATAAGTATTTATTACGTTTTTCTGACCTCAAGTGCGCAAGTCTGTATTTGTATTGAAAAGTACAGATTCTTGAGTTCGATCCGATGACGGTCGGAGACTTGGTAACAAATAAAAATAATGACGATTCAAAGAGCTCACGTCATGTGGATGAGCATGAAAGCAATGGCCTCGTGAAGTTCTGGACTGTAAACGAATGGAGAGGCGGAGGAAGGGCGGAAGGCTGTCTATTAACCTAGCCTGCATCAAAACTGCCGCCTCACTCTCTAGATACGGCACTGGTCTAAAGCAGATTTTCTGCTTACTTTCTCAACTCTTGTCTGAGAGTTGATGTACAATTTTTGAAACAGTAATTTTGGGGTAATGTTTAATACTAATCTTATCCTTAACATGTACTTGAATTGTATTTGTTTTCCATGCTCTTTTCAGTAATCTCCGTCTTCGAGGTTCCTCTCTTTGTGACATTGCCATTTTAGTCATTGATATTATGCATGGGTTGGAACCACAGACCATTGAGTCCATCAAATTGTTGAAGGAAAGGAAGACACCATTTTTGGTGGCTTTGAATAAGGTGAGAAGTCAATACTCTTGCAGGCGTATATCTAAAAAATTAATTTTACAAATGTTTTTTTTCTTTTTGTCTGTTTTATAATGTGTTTATGGGGCCGCCCGCTGAAATGACCTTTCTGTGTTGATAGCGCTCTAAAACACCTTTCTTTGAATTAAAAATAAACTAATTTCCATGCTCTCTGAGTTGAGTTTCATTTTGTTCTTTTTCTTTCTTTATCATTTTCTGGTTTAATTTTTTATGTCAGTGTCAGGTTTGTTTGTAATGAATGAACTTCACTCCTCTCTATTTCGACTTCTTGTCTTTAGTCTCTTTTTATCTGAACATATTACTTATTGTGGCACTTGCTGTAAAAATTCCGTGAGAAATGAATTTATGATTCCTCTCATGCGCTCCTCAGTGTTGACTTGATACTTGATGTCTCACCTTTGACCTGTAGATTTGACCATGAAAACATTGTGGTGATGTTAGCAAAGATGATAGATATATAAGATACATAAGATAAAACGCTCATTTTAAAAAAATACTTTATCATGAGCGACGTCAATTTGCGAGTTGTTTCCTCTGAATGAAGATGTTCTTTCAAATAAAGGTGCTTGAATTCTCAATGCAAAGTTTCAAAATTTTCCTATTTCTGAAGATGGCTTAGGCATAGTATATTGGGTCTAAAATCAGCAAACAAAGAGACAGCACTCTCCTGCTGACCTCGGCTTTTAAATCTCATTATCAACAAACTTCACAGTGGGTTGATTACATGCTTGGCTTAATGTCTTGATCCAGAGAAATCCAGCCTCATAATGCTGGCCCTACACTGTAATGGTAAAAAAGAACTGGATAAGAAAGAAGGAAGATTAACAAACTTTGATGTTAGTTATCGTCTCCATCCCTAACCTTTCCAGATTGACAGGTTGTATCAGTGGAAGCCCCAGCCCATGGCCGATGTACAGAACACTCTCAAGAAACAATCACCACACACCAAGGCTGAGTTTGATGAAAGGGCCCAGCAAGTCATTCTACAACTTGCTGAAGAGGTTAGTGTGTGGGCTGTGTCAAGCAGGCTGTGATAGTGTGTAACACGCTTTACTTAAACCTATTACTGTCAATTGCCGATCATTTCGGCATTTAATTGTGGTCAGACTGTTAGTGCCGATCTCATCAGCATTTCCCATAGCTCTCAACGGCCGAAGGACGAAGAATGCGAAATGATAATGCTACGAAGTGTTTCTAATTGCTTTGTAACTCCTTGGCCGGAAAATTATTCTTTTACTGAGTGTTTTGATCTTCAGGTGAATGTGGAAAGATTTAGGCTGGTCTAGTTGTCAGGGAGGTGTAACTAGGATAAAGTGAGTTACACTAGTTACAAGATAGTTTTACAAGATGGCAGAAAATGAATAAATAGATAGAAGGATATCAGTGTAATGGAAAAGAAAAAAGAAAATTCCACAAAAAACGCTTCTTTTTGTTATCTTTGATTCTTTTTTAGGCCCCAATATAAAGTTAGAAAAATGGGAATAGCCAAAAATAATAATTTTTCGGATCAGTGAATAAAAGGTTCTGAACCAAATTTACAGTATTTCCTCTAATGAGTATTTCTTTAGAATGGAGTTGTTTTTTGAAATGTTAATTTCTAAAAATTTCTTTGTCCTCTTTAAAATAGGGTCTGAACGCATCATTATTTTTTGAAAACAAGAACCCGAGAGAGTATGTGTCTCTGGTCCCCACATCGGCACACTCGGGTGATGGCATGGGTAACCTGGTGGCTTTAGTGTGTGAATTGTGTCAGAGCCTTCTGGCCAAACGTCTCATGTACGGCACAGAGTTGCAAGCGACTGTTATGGAGGTGAGTATTGTGATTTTCGTTATTAAATCCCTTTTTACTGTGAGCAGGCTGTTCTTAACAACACGATGCCATCTTCTTTACGCAGCTGTTTCTCCTCAAATGTGCTGCATCCGAGTATAATGTGTCATTTATTGAGGTGTGTGTGGGGAGGAGCTGGTATCTGTGATCCCTATGGTATGGGCAGTCCAAGAGCAGGTGTTCAATAGATTCCATAGGGGTGCGACAGTGTCTGTAATTTGGTTCCTTCATTGGGTCTATTTGATTTAGGTGTTTATTAACAGCTGCATGTTGGATTGTGGTACAGATGATGAATGTTGAGGATGGGGTTAACTCTGTAGTGTGTTTGTCCTTCCTTGTGATGAACAATTGTCTGTTCCTCTTGTTTCTTCTTCTTATTTCTCATTAACTTGAATTTTTTCATGAAGGGAGTGAGTGGCATTTTGAATGATGATTATGATTAATGGCAGGTGAAAGATTGACACAGACATGTAAATGGACTTCTTTTTTTCCACTCGTCAAAAGGCCTGCACCATTTTAATTGAATAAATTTTAATTTTTTTTGGGTAATTTTTTTCCCTCTTCTCCTCTAGTAATATCCTCCTGTTTTTCTGTTGTGTCTGGTTTTCTTTGGTTAGGGTTGGCAGGCCTGTTGACATTGATGTTATGAAGAGGAGTTTTTGTTAAGTAACTTGCTGTCGATTAGAGGACATTTGAAGCTTTTTTATTTTGTATTTAGTGGTTTTGTTCATTTATGTATAATATGCTTATT
>JARBEQ010053205.1:0-25315 GCA_030265355.1 Tritonia tetraquetra | reverse complement strand
ATTTGTTTGAAGCCGTATGGCGGGCGCTGAAATGACCTTTCTGTGTCGATAGAGCCCTAAAACAGCAACAAACAATTTCTTTCTTGTTTTGTTAGTCAACCTGTTTTACTATAGGTCTATGTATGATTACGATTATTTTGCTTATCTTATTGATATGAAATAATATCTATTGTGTTCACAATTAAATAGTCAAGGTTTTATTTTGACATGCATTGGTTATGATGAATATTTTAATAATATGTATATGAAGCCATATGTACAGAAAGTGTATGAATCCATTTTAACTATTCATTCCTCTTCAATCATGCCATTAGGTTATTTGATATTGCTTACCTCAATATTTTCTTTATTAAATGTTTTTAAAACCCATTTCATGCTCTCTTTTCATTACTTATTCTCTTATGAATAGCATTCTTTTATTTTGTTCCGTTGATATCAATACTACTTTGGGCAGGCGTCCCTAACACTAACAGTGGTAGTCATATGCCCCTGGGTGCGGCAGTCCGGGTTCGAGCCCCACTTTGTTGCAGAATTTTTTCTCTCTCTCTTAATCTTAACTTTTCGTGGAATAATCTCAAGTTCTGTTGAACTGCCATTGATATAATATGACCAACCTGACCCTTTCTCATGAAAAGGGTGTAAAACTTCAAACTTTTTAAAAACCATTCTGTTTCGATTATTATGTGGATGCAGCCACCCTGTGGAAACCTTGCATGGCTGGACAGCTGGATATATTTATATACACTGGAACAAAGAATTTCAGAGGCTCATGTAGAAATGAATAAGACATCTTTCTCTTGTTTATAGTTAGTAGTAGTAGCCTAATCACAGTGGGCTGATCACCTGCTTGGCCTAATATCTTGATCTAGAGTAAATCCACCTCATAGAGCGGACCCTATACTGCAGGGAACTGGATAAGAAAGAAAGAAAGTATTAGCCTAAATTAAGAAAATGTGTTTTGAAGTCAAAATCACGAGTGAATCAAGACAAAATGTCACATTTAGGAGTAGGTACTGTCTACAGTTTTCCACAGTGTGGTCATCTTTTGAAATAGACAAAATAAGACATCTATCTTTGACTAGAAAGTTGGAACCCCTGACCTATTACAGTGTTGGCAACTCGGACACAAATGTCCCTGAAACACGATAGACACAGTTTGTGAGCGTTCTAAAGTTGTTAGTATTACGACTTTGGTACCTCATTGTAAGTCATATCAAAGGCTGGACTTTATTGTCAATTGGGTTATTTGACACTAGCATTGTGGAAAAAAGGTGAGTTTTGTGTCACCGCACACTGAAGTTCAGGGGCTGTCAAAATTCGTGCTGGGCTCCCTGTTTCAATGAACAATCCCTATTTCAATATATGACCAATTCAAAAAACCCTTAGCTTGGATGAATTAACTGGAAGGAATCAAAGAAATGACGAAATGTGAGTGATAGTGCCAGAAAAATCACCATAGAGAAACAAAAGATGGTTTAGAGGATCAAATCCATTCCTGCCAACGGCAACACCCACTATTTTTCTGGCACTGTGACATTTTTCTACTTTTCTTGATATCATTTATCATTACCATTGTAATCGAGCAAGCTATAGCTCTAATCTTTACGTTACATGGCTCTTCAGCCACTCAAAACAGATATAATAATGACACAGAAAAGTAAACCAGGAAATAATAAAGAAAGAAATGCCATTCAAGTTTTGGTTGGAGTTAGATTATCTTTATTTCATTAAAAGCTGTAGGACAAATCCACATTTTGGCCACACATACTTAAATTTTGTACACAATTGCTTTTAAGAAAAGTGTGTGTGCAATAATCCATTGAAATACTCTCGAGAAATGCATACCGGTACTTCTTACATCTTCAAAAGAAGGATAGTTTCACCAACTCCACAGAATAGAACAAATTAAATACCAAACTGTTACGCCTCTATATCTCATCTCACCATCATATAAGAAAATAAATACGCAAGAATTAATGTAGTATAAATGCTTGTGGCATTTCAAGATATTTTTTCTTTTCAACTTTGTATTGCCTAAACCAGCACAGGGTTTTTTCCCCAAGGAGTTCTAAAGTTGTTAGTTTTAGTTTTTTTTATGCCTTTAGCAACACATTTTAGGTTATATAAAAGGCGAGACCTCCGATTTATAGTCCATCTCTGGTAGGACTAGATTTCACACGGTCAAACAAAGCCATTGAAAATCGATAAAATTCAGAGGAAAAAATCCCAAGGTCACCACTGAGATTCGAACCCAGTACCTTCTGCTCATGAGGCAAAAATGTTATGCCATGAAGCTTCCACCATGGGAATTGGTCGTCTTAGAGTGTCTGAAATGCTCATTTTTCATATTACAATCATGCATGGTGGTCATAACATAACATCCCTAGTGTCATTTGGGGTTGAACATAACACTGGCCACAACACTGATCTGTGTAATTACTGGGTAGGCAACCCAAAAATATGATGTAAATTTATTTGTAAGTCAAAGAAAAAGTTTTGACACCCTCATACTATATCAGTTTTATCCGTACCCCTAAGGAAATTGAGGTTGTCACTATCAACCATTATCCTTTGTTTGTTAGGCATAAAAAAGTTATTCAAGAGTCTAAACTATAAAAAAAATTGCACAGCGGTAACCCTTAGCAAACTTCATGTTGTAAAGAATTTATTGAAATTGAATGAAAGAGAAATAGGTATAAACAATATTCCATGTATAACAAATGACCACAGTACAGCTAGAACCTTTGCAGTAGAATTTGACTAGACCAACACCAATATCTAAGGTCCTTGCCATCCATTTATATCAGGTCAGCACCGTTTTAAACAGGGTACATGGAAGACCCAAATCAACATTATCCTTTTCCAGACATTGTAAGAGTAATTTCTAACAAATGCACTTAGCATTTTCAAAAGTTGGTAAAATATGTCATACGCAAAATCTAAAACAATGCACATTACAATTACAAGACAATCAATCTTAAAACTATGTTTCAAACTTTTTAAAAAATGATTTATTGAATTTTGATGTTTCCAACAGACGTTTTTATTTAAAAAATACACTAATGAAAAAAAATTGTACTGAAAACTGTGTTAATAAATGATATCTCTAAATTAGACATGTCATAGTGCTTTATATTTCTTTAAAAATGTCACTTGATCACTTTGTTTTGTTATCCAAACCACATTATACCCACAAGGAGTGTTGTGGCCAGCTCCATGTCCAGCATTGCTGAACACAGAGCTGGAAAAAACTCTGGATCAGGTAGATAAGGCAAGCAGGTGATCAGCCCACTGTGCCCCACTTGATCACTTTGCGGTCTTAAATTCATTATTCATATACTGATTCTTTTTCTCATTTCAATTAAGATAATTCATAAAGTTACCTTCCGATTTGCAGGGAACTTCACAGAAAACTTAATAAATGGTTAAACTAGCGTTAGTAGAGACGGTCCCCACATTTTAGGCGCATTATTATAGAGGATATGGGGTGGTGCATCCGTCTATTTCGACATGGCGATGCACCATAACTTGAGTCAACCCTGACATTTAATATTATTAGTAGACAAACATTTTGCCACCCCCTGCTGAGTTGGAAAAAGTAATAAAAGTAAAGTGTTTTTTCTCAAGGACAACAATAACAAGGAAGAGCCCCAATATAAACAGATCATGGGGAATAAAAATAAGCAGCTCCGTAAAAATGCCAATGCATCAACAAGGAATCAGATGCTTTTTATGAAAAACTATCTATCACAATTCATAAAAACATTTGTTAGATCTCTCCCCCCCTTGCCAGTCAAGTGGATAGCAATATTACTTGTCACCCTGTCACCCCTTGCCAGCCAAGTGGATAGAAATATTACTTGTCACCCTGTCACAAAGAATAGGAACTTCTGGCATTGAGTAGTTTGTCACTGTCACACACAAGGTAGCAATTCACGCATCATGTATCAGGAGATAAAATTAGTAAAACTTGCCCATTCTAAATATTAAAAACAACAGGATCACAAATGAATGTTGATTGCTTGAAGGACTTCCTTCTCAGATGCATTATGGTGTTGTGAAAACATGGAAAAACAAGGTTGGCTTGAAAGACTTTGCAAAAATTCTGTCAAATATGCCTGGATAAATAAATAAAAAATATTACACAGTTACTTTCTCATGAAAATAAACAGGAGACAGCAAGACAACACGGATGACAAACATGCGACGTTATCATGGATTCCTCTTATCAAATAAATGACTATGAAATAAAATATAGGGGGAAAATTATTTTCTTCCTGTTAGATGAGCATGTCACTATAAATATGGTCACATCACACCGGGAAATAATAAGATCACAGGTTAAATTATATGGGCATGTCACAAGCTCAGAACGACTTACAAAGACAAATCCTGCAGGTTACTGTCCAAAGAAGAAGAAAAAGAGGCAAAGGAAAAGATATCAGGGAATGGACAGGCATGAGGCTCAGTGACACACTGTGAGGTGCATGGAGATAGCTGGTCGATAGATCTCCTACACTGCCCCCACAGTTTAGAAGGAGTCTCTACCAGAAATGCAGCCCAACTGCTTGCAAGGCTAAAAAAGATAAACTTGAAAATAGAGTTAATCTTTAACAAATAATCCATTTCCTATTACATACCTGTATGTCCACCTGATTATTCGGGTCATTTTTTATATCAGGATCATCATCGTCGTCATCACCATCTTCACCATCAAATCCTAAAAAAATATATTAAAATAATAAAAATTTAGACTTTGTTATTAATCAATGAATGATTTACAGAAAAGAATTAAAATTGTCATTTCAAGATCTAATATGACCAAATGAAAAAGCACACATTTTGATCTCAACAGTTTGTGAATAAGACAAACAAGCATTCATTTTCATTTTTAGCACAGAAAGAAAAGGAATGCTTGTTATTCAAATTTTCAAGAGAGGTCCACGGTCAAATGCTGTAGTCATCATATCTGATTTCTTATCTTCAAGTTTTGCCTGCTGCTTTGTTCCAAAAAAACTTCCACTTCTGTTTCTCGTATTCTTCTTTCATCTAGTCTCTACTATCAATTACACATGATGATTCAAACAAACGATGTACATATATTATAAGTACATAGGTGCCAGGGGACACAGCACACAAAAATCCTGAAACTCAACTTGACCAAAGACAAAAAGCCTGAATGGCCACAAATGTAACTTAACTCTTTGTTAAAACGAATCATCCCCCCCATTGGAAAATAGCTAAACGTTTGAAATACCCACATATCGTTTCTTTACTTCCGACTAAATTATAGCAATTTTCATGTTACCACAACTAGTAAACATCCGCCAGTAGTTTGTTTGTTTGTTGCTGTTTTAGGACTCTATCTCCGCCAGAAGTAGAAAGTAGAACATTCATCCGAGTTTTTATGTGTTTTTAATCGATTTTTATCAAATTTTGTGGTGAACTTGTGATTGTTTTCATTTTTCCCAATTAATCCAATATGGCGTCTTCATCATCTAACGTGGATGGTGTTCCAAAACGTTTTTCTACTCAACAAGCAATGGTTTCGTTTCACAATCAAATTAAGAATGGCTCTGACGATTAACTTGACAGTGACAGTTTCATGAATAGGTGCTAAGGGTGCTAATTTGTCAGTCTTTGGATAAATGGTCTCATGATTTTTCTTCAAATTTTTACTGCGGCAGCTATTGTACCGATTATTCATAATTGGATGGATTACCACAAGAATACAACTTTGGATAATTCCGGCGCCACTGGGAAAAAAATTCGGAGACAACTGATGTAAATAAAGCTCAGTGTTAAACAGACAGGTTCTTAAAAAAATATCCAGAATGTGAGTTTTAGCCAGACAGCTGGCACCTATGTCTGTATCATCACCTCCAAACACAGGGACCAAAACTCTCACCTTCACAGTTCAAACCATCCAACATTTCCGTCAGGGACTGACCATACAGAGAAAAATCATCATCATCTATTTCTTCACCATCGTCGTCATCATCATCATCCTGAAAATCAATGATAGAACATCAATAAGTGTTTTCTTAAATCTTCAGGCCGACCAACCTGAATCATGGTAAAAACTTTCAAGAGAGGCAGATTTAGGAGAGATGGGAATGAAGATAGGGGGAAGAAACATTAACACCCTGAGATATGCGGATGAGACTGCGTTAACGGCATTAAGACGTGAAATCACCTAATAGTAAAAACAGCAGATTTAATGACAAGGGCTGTGTGTTTGGATCCCACCCCAGGAGCCTTGACATTTTTGGGGGCAAGAAACTTCACTTTGGTGGCCTCACTTCACCAAGGAGTACTAATTTCCAACTGAGTTGGGAAAGCAATTTGAGATAGGCCAGAGTGTGGTCCAAAAAGTGGCAAATTGTCGCTTACCACAACAGCACCGAGCCATTGAAGAACAACAGGACATTGATGGAGAAAAGAACATTGAAGAAAAACAGGAACAGGACATTGATGGAGAAAAGAACATTGATGAAAAACAGGACATTGATGGAGAAAAGAACATTGAAGAAAAACAGGACATTAACAGAGAAAAGAGCATTGAAGAGAAACAAGACATTGATGGAGAAAAGAACATTGAAGAAAAACAGGACGTCGATGGAGAAAAGAACATTGAAGAAAAACAGGACATCGATGGAGAAAAGAACATTGAAGAAAAACAGGACGTTGGAGAAAAGGGAATAAAATGGTACCTCTTCATCATCATCTCCATGGGCTAGATTCACCTCTATAGCATTTGACAGTTCATTGATGAGCAATTTGTAGATTTTGACAAGAGCTGGGATAGTGGTCCACTGCTCTGGGGCTGAAAAAAAAAAAAGTATTTGTCACATTTGTTAATATAAATATAGAGGCGTATTGAAACAACCTGTATAAACAGAAAACTGAGATGGGAAAGAAGGAAATACTCTAGAAAGGCCAACATTCCATTCACGTAACACACAACTATCCATTCAAGTGCAGTCTCCAATCACACCAAAATGTTAATATTTCTGTACATTTTACAATTATTAAACGAAAGCAGATGAAAAATACAAAACAAAATATAATATACTGACCTTTACTTGCCTTGGATCGAGTGCGAATCCCACTATTTGGTTGAGCTATCAATTCCCCTTGTACCATGATGTCTTGCAATCTCAGGTCATTGTGGGCAATGGCATGCTGAAGGAGCTTGCAAAGGGCCAAAATGCTGAGAGAGAGAAAGGATCATTATCAAAGCACTTCATTATGTGACCTATCTGAATTAAATCATTTATTTTTTATTTGCTTTGTTTTACTTTTCTTTTGTTTTTTATTTTATGGTGCCATCAACACAGAACAGTCATTTCAGTGCTAGCGATATGTCGGTCTTCCAAAGCAAGTCAGCAAAGAGATACATATCAAACTGAAATGGATGGTTTGTTTGTTTGTTTGTTGCTGTTTTAGGGCTCTATCGACACAGATAGGTCATTTCAGTGCCCGCCACACGGCTTCAAACAAAATTGTCTACACATGTTCAAAATCATTATTCCATTATTTTTGCACTGAGGCAGTAGTGTGCAGTTTAGAGAAAAAGGAAAAGTTATTCTCAAATGACACAATGCTACCATTCTACATGCTTTCCAACACAACTGCCCTAAAAACTATACTGTACCAATGTTTACGCACAACAATTGGGGTGTCAGCAAGAAAAATTGAAAACCGTGGCCAGAAAACCAACCACGGGGAACATAAGCTCCAGCATCTCAGCCTACAATGTTTTTAAGACCCAATATTTCAGCAGATTTATGGTCATAGAAGGAGTAACATACGGAGACCCTAACCGACGCCATGTATAACTGATTGCCTTTTAAATGAACAATCCTGCTAGTAGTTTAATCTGTAATGACACAAAATATGATAAATATAGCAAGAAAGTCACCTGATCTTTCTGTCATAGCTCCCAAAGAAGACATGCTGCCTAGAAAGCCATTCCATGAGAACGAACTCTAGGGCCGGTTTGCCTGTCGGGCCTGGGACACTCGTGAGAAAATCTATCACAGCATCTAACTGGGACAACATCAAATGGGCAAAGACAAGCAATAAACTCTGCGGAAGGATAAAAAAGAAAATCAGTTTCCATAACATTCACATGCATGTCTGTTTACACAAAAATATGTATCCAAAGTAAATTTCCAAAGTAAACAAATATATCGAGAAACAATAACAAAAACACCAATTTGTCAGAGGAATACTACGGGCACGTATGTTATATCTTTCGAATTTCAGGTATAACTCTTTAATGTGGTACGGACGCTGTGACCATCCAATGGATTTTCAATATGGAGCGGATGGTAGGAGCGTAAAATAGCCCTTCATGTGACTAATTCGAAACCGGACTAAAAACTAGCTTTGCCTCTTATCTTATTTTGTTATTTCCATTTCTGAATAGCTCCACTTCCTTACTTTCATTACAAGCGGGAAAGCAAATATCTTTTTGTTTTTAATGAATGTTTGTAGCCACGTGATAATATAATAGCAATATATAGCACTTAACAGTCTTCTTACAATGAAGCATAGCATACACAATTTTTAGAATATGAATTTGTTTCTGTATGTATTCAATAGAGATATTTACAAGATAGATGACAATGACAGCAATCATATCTACCTTCACATCCACTTGATTATTTCGAGGTCTTCAAAAATTTGTTAGTCAATTTTTGTGGGCAAATGATGCTTTCACTTTTCATGTCATTAATCTGTACAAACCATTCAGTGCATGTTAAACTACATCCAATTATCTTTAATTTGATGTATAATAAGGTAAGGTTTTGATAGGAAATAGAGACGCAATTTCAAGTCATATTAGGTAACCCACGCGCTCTCAACGCTAACACTAAAAAAAAAAAAGGAGCAATGAAAACCGCCATAAAAATCATTATTCTATTAGGAATTCTTTTCAAGCGAGGGAAACTGAACAAGTGATTGTTCCCCTCATAACATTATTGCAATAAACTTATTATAAAATGAGGAAACATAGAAAGTGTTACGATATGTATCTAGGGAGTTAAAGCTTTTAAAAAAGAAGGAAAAAAAAAAGAAAGAAAATGTAATACAGATCATAAAGGTATGACAAAAAGCAATTACTTGTAAGACAGTGAGAGTTTCTGCTTGCTGAATTTTGCTCAGCACAGCCCTCAACATTAAATCCAAGTTTTCTCCAAGTTGGGTCCCACACTTGCCAATGACAGTCGATACTAAACGGCCAGCAAAGGTTGCGGTATGCTCAGTTGTCTTTGGGTCCAAGAGTTTGAAGATGACCTTGACAATGTAGTGCATGCCATTGTTGTCTGGTGTGGAAATGGGAGAAAGCACAAATTGAGATTAACAATGGCTATACCAATTATAAACTGGAAAAACAAAACACTGAAACCCCATTCCAAAAAGAAGACCTTTTGTCTACAAACAATCAATTGTGCAAGACAGAAAACTTTGACAAGAACTAAGATTGGAAGAGCAGCTGAGATGACAGGAATGGCCCTCATTAGCATACCCATCATAATACCTTGTGGTTGACTTTGTGGAATACATTCCCAATTCCCTCATCAAAATTATTTATCTCACAAATGCATTATTTCCAACTTAAAAATATTTCAGGACATCATAAAAACATTTGACACGTAACTGAAAATGTTACCTCAGACAGAATTATTTTGTGATTCACTCATTAATTCCTATTAACTACTTTACATTCCTATCACCATACACAACCAATTCTTCAGCTTATCAAAATTTCACCATGTGCATAGATATTATGTTTCAGGTGACCTATATCATGTTTATAATCAGTTAACCACCAACCACCACCACCATTTTCCTCATCTTTAAAAAATCATATTCATCTTTAAAACGTATAGAGTACCATATTCATCCTTGAGTGCAATCACTTGGTCCAAAGCACATGACGCATAGGCACGGAGACATTCTCCACCACTCTGAGATGAAAAACAAATTTATTAAAACTATAAAGGTAATAAATTGATTTCATTCTTGGTCAACAATTAAACACAGACATCTATTCTTTCTTTCTTTATCAATAACCTTTTAGTACCTTTCGGTGTAAGGTGACAGACATCTATTACATGGATTATCTCAATAATAAAAGTATAAAGTTGTTAATTCTATGCCCTTGGCAACTCATTACAGGTCATATCAAAGGTGAGACGTCTCGTTTATAGTCCCATCTCCGACAGGACTTGATTCCATAAGAAATCGACAGCACCAGTCAGAGACATAAAAAAAAGAGTAGAGTAGGTCCAAAGGAAATAAATCCCTGCCAAGATTTGTACCTTGGACCCTCTGTGCAATAAACAAATGCATTCAGCAATGCTACTATGCTCCCATCTCAATTGTACTACAATACAATACAATCAAATTAAGAAAGACTACAAAAGAGTCTTGGAAAAGTATTCTACGATAATCCAGCATCCTATCTAGAAAGTGACAAATTGTCACTTGTCCGCTTCACGCTACAAAAATCAGGTTATGAGCCTTAAGGACATACTACAATGGAGAACATAACCAACCACATCTTATTACATAACCACATATCATTTCCCGATATATAGAACAACCAAATAACAAATACCTACACAATGAAAGACTAAACATCAGATATAGAAACAGAAAGTTTATCGGAATAAACGTATGAACGGGCAGACATATATACTGTGGTAACGACATCAAATCAAGTTAATCATCATTAAAATCTAAATCTGTCTGTGAAGACAATTATTATGTCCCAATGGTCAAATCCGATACCTCAAATGAACTGGTTTCAGGTAAATTTCTTGGCAGTCTTTTCTAACTTAAAATGAGTACCTGGTAGTGAAAGCAAGAGGACACAGTCGTCATACGACATTTTTTTTAAAGCCATGAAACTATGAATGTTGAACTCTAACCTGAAGAGTGGCGCTGTCATCTGTGGTCAGTAGTGTGTGTATGACAGGCATGAAGCAAGACATGAGGATGTCTGATACGGGCCGGTTCACACTTTTCACCAGACATGTCACCATGTCAATAGAAACCTAGTAAAATAATAATAATGAATGGCATTTTTATAGCGCATATCCACGCAAAGTGTTCTATGTGCTTTACATAAGCAAGCATGCAAGGAGTGATAACATCGACCTTGTAAAACACATACACACACCCTCAAACACGTACACACACAAGCATAAGCAACCAAACACGTACATTGCGTGGTGGGATTACATAAATTATAACATGTAGGAACAGCAAACAAAGTGGAAATAAGTTTTGATCTCTCAAAATTCATCAAAGTTATAAATCTAGTAGATTACACCTTTTTCAACACAAAAAGTTATATCAAAAGCGGTTCAATAGATAACTGAAATCAAACTGAAGGATGATGTATGGCATATGACAGACTTACTGCGAAGAATCCTGGTGAAACTTTGCTGGGATCAGCGTTGAGGACACTGTTCATTGTTGGAACAATACGATTTTGAAGGGATACAGTAGACGATTCATTCCTCGCCAGTTCCTTGATAATATCCTCCACCAGCGACACAATAAAAGGATCTGTGAATTACAAAGTTTTTATTGAAGACTAACCGCAGGTTAGATTTAATACTTTCTCTTTGAATACAAAAAATGGTCCAAATTAGGCCAAATGCTAAAAGATGATAAATAGGTTTAAAAAAATCAGGGCCAGAAAAATATATAACCAAATAAAATGAGGGTGACAACAGACACCAGTTGGAAATCAACCAAACTGGCCACAAATTATAAAAAATCATGTAATAAAGAACAAACCAAAAGAAAACCCGAAAATTCGTTGCCACCGAGCGGCAGCAACAGACCCAAATAAAGTAGCTATCTTTTAAACTCTCGTACCACGGCGTTCCCGTGGATGAAAGTGAATGAAACTTGGCAACCAATCAGAAAAAAGAATTAACAATTCTAAAAGAAATTGTGAAAACATACGTAGTAAGTGCGATTTTGGAATTTCACCATTTAACCCGTTCCCCCTATACGGAGCGTTATAATGAACTCGCTGCTTTAGAACTTTATTGGAAAAACCTGATGTCCATATTTTAAAAAGTATTTTTCTGTTTAAATGTTGTCCAACTTTGTCGCATCTTCAAACTTTTTAAATTATCAATGGATTTTCAAAATTCAAAAAGCATGTTTCTTAAAAGATAAAGCTATCAAACTGACATAGATTTTAACACTATAGGAAGAAAAACAAATTTTCATTGGCATTGCTATTCTATATAAAAATAATATGCACACATGACAGAATATGTCTCACCTTCTGCATGCTTGAGGAAAACGGCCAAGGATAAGGGGCCCAGTTTGTTCTCACACATGCCAGTAAACTGCTCATTCACCTGGAACAAACCAATTAAATTTTTTTAAAAAATTACAATGTTACAGTTATGCAGGCTTGCCAACTCTAACCAAGTAAAAACAGGACAAGAGTACAGAAAGAACAGAACATTAACAGAGAGAATGAAGTACCATAAGTTTTTTAGTGCGTGGACTGCCCAATTCTTAGCTGAAATTACAACCAAAACACCCATCCCAGGAAAAAGCCTCTAACTTCACAAGAAATTATAGTATAGATCTCTATTCGAGGCAAATTTAATAAACTGATTCATTTCTACAACATATTGAACTACTAAAAGAAATAAAAAATCCCTGTAAAAATTGAGTCTCAAGACCAGCTTATATTAACCATTTGAACCCCGACCCCCTGATCCCACTGACACCCCTGCACCAGGCTTCCCAAGAGGGAAAGAGGAGGGAAGCATAGGACTGTACATACACAGGGAATAGAGCCATGATTTGAGCCAAAAACCCGACCATAAGTCTACTAGTTCCAGTACATGGTACAGCTGCATACAAACAACATTTTCTCCATCCCAAACTTCCAGGATTTGATCTTTTAGACATAAAATTGCTCATAGTCAATAAAAACACTCAATGGTCTGAATGGAAGCTGACATCTTTGTTTCATCTTCAACGCTGCAGCAAATTCAAGCTTTATTCTGACTGGCTGATTATTATCGAGGCAAGATCCGCACTTTGTTGATAGCAACTCAAATGCCGGTAAACAGACCTTATGGTAATACAGATGTCATTTTAGCACAATGCCGGTAATCCGGCCTTATGAGTTCAAAGGGTTAAGCCTTCAATCAGTTGGAACTTTCTACAACAACAATATCTTCAATTCAGGCCTGCCAATGCTTATCAAAATATAAACAGGACAAGACTGCAGAAAAAAGATGGGACATTAATAGAGAGAAAGAAGAAAAAAATATTGTGAAAAAAGAGGATTATTCAATAAAACAGCGAAAGCAGGCGATAGACAAGTTTCAAAATGACTTTTTAAAACTTGGAAAAACACTTTAAAAACAGTAGTTGGCAATCTGTCAATTGTCCCAAATGAACTTACAGTCACAACTACTGCCAACGTTTCCAGACATAAGCCCATGACTTGAGTAGAAAACTGTGTCGCTATTCCTATGAGCCCTTCCACAATGTTTTGAAGGAACGGCTCCAAAAGATGCGTGTTTCCAGAGGTCTTCAAGTGATCACTGAAACCAAACACAGCTCGAACAGCACATACCCGAATACTGGGAGGTTGGGTGACATGTAGACCTTCCACTGTAGCATGCAGTAGTCTGGAGGAAAAGAAATACAAGACTATCATAACAATCTAACTAATGTATAAGGCTTAAAACTAATTGAATCTGATTCTATAACAACTACAAAATTCATAAATAGAAATTAAATCAAAGGACTTAAACCCTAGCTACTGGATAGAGTATTCCATAGGCTCCAAAAGCATATCATCTATATGATAACGGCAAATTTTGATTCCAGTTTTTTAAATAAATAAGACTCATGGCACGGAGAGTGTAAATCTGACAAAAAACTGCATTTCCCAGTGCTGACATAATATATCCCCCAGGTGTCAGTGAAGGAATGACTGTCATAATCAACTCATAGATACGCAAATACAAACTTTTCAACTAGTTCCTGTGGCATGGCCTCTGTAAATCTACTTGCTGTCCACAAACACCTTCCAAGTAGAAATGGAGACACTGAAAAGAAAAGTTTGTAATCTCTTTTTAACCCTTTCAAAAAATTCAACCGAAGATTCCTCAAAACCTGCCCACTCTCTATAATGAAATGATTTAGCTAAAATATCACCCAAAATACCATATCGACAAAACATACATGCAATCAGCTCTGCTAAACCCTAACCAAAGTAAAAACAGGACAAGACGACAGCAAAACAGAACATTAATATAATCAAGTGGGAAAAATCCCCAGGATTATCCAATAAAACAGATCACCTGACGAGTTTAAAAATGACTTTAAAAAAAAGACAATCCATTTAAACCTTCGAACCCTGACTTCCTAAACCAAAAATGACCCAAACACTGGGCTCCTGATGAGTGCTGCTGTCAAATGGCTCCTTTTGAACCCATACTACCGAAATATCGGTGGGGTGCTTATGTCACTGTGTCCTGAGCCACCATAAGTTCGGTGCAAAAGCTGACTGAAGTGTAGAGCCCAGCAACCATTCTTTTTTGGATAGTAATTTCATTCGTTTTAGACCCAAAATTACAGCACACTTTCTCTTGCTTGTCATTATTGTTAACTTTTGTTTGCAAAACAAGAGGATACTATAATGAACTGCTTGGTACAAACGCTAGTGTTCGAATAAAGGAATTCAAGTGTAGTTTGTTGCATGCCGGTGTGTGTAAGAGTGAAGAGGGCTAGAAAAGTTAATCTATCGCCAATCACACAACATGTCTGGACGTAGCAGGGTTTTGACATGTGAGACCAAAAGCACCCGGAAACAAGAGAGAGAGAGAGAGAGAGAGGTGAGATTTGGTGAGCATCCCATTCATACTATAAATATAAAGTAGGCCCTACCGTACCATTAATGTGGTTTTGTGTGTGTATCGTAGCTACGAGTTCTTATATAGCACGCCAAATCAGGTTTAATCCAGAAAAAATGTGCTTATTTCGGACTAAGGGGTATTGTCTATTTAAACCAACAGTGAAATTTCTGATTCCCCTGATCAAGTTGATAAGAAATACTTCAGGAAATGTTAACCTTTTGAATCAACGCTAGTTTCGGACTAAGTGTTTTTTAATATATAATGCGTTCTGGAGTAAACTAAATTGGTCACAATGGTGCTTCAGTTGCCAATACAACTAGTAGTACCATCACTGTCATCATCTGTTCTACTTTCATCACTAGCATACATCAAATCATTAAAATATACCAATGGCCCCTTCCAAAATTCAGGCAATGAGACACTAAAAGTGTTTTAATTCAGCTTACCAGTAGAGCTCATATCGGCCAGTACCACATTCTGGAAGAAGCTGACTAAGTCAAACTGTATGGTCCCAGCCTTGATGTTCTTGAGTACCATGTCCTTGACCCTGCCCATAGACAACATAATGGCCTCGTGGATCTTCCACCTGTCACAGTCATAAAATGAAATGAGAAGACCATGAAGAGAACGGAGATGCTTTATGTAATATATTTACGTAACACCCACTTTTGTACAATTTTGTACTGTGGACATTACTGATAAATATCTCTCAGCTATCTATACCTAATGTGTTTAATTTCTATTAGGTCTCTAAATCCTCAATAGAGATCTGTGGCATCTAAACAACACGTGTCTAAGTTGAAATCCACAAAGGATGTGGCAAATTTATCATCTGTGGCCAGCGATAGACATGAAAAGAGACAGCTTGTTTGGAGGTTCAGGGAGGCATCAAAGTCGATGACCAGGATGTGAAAGGCTTTAAGTCAGTCTCTAAGTGTAAGATTAGCGTAGCATACATTCATTATCCAAGTTATTAGGAATGCGTCATAACAAATCGTTTGAATGTCTTGTACAGTAATGACACTGTGGAATAATTTCATCCATATGATGAGGATTTTGGAACAGAAATAGAAGAAGATTCACTGATCTGACACAATCTAAAAGAACGGTTATTGTAAAGTGTTTTAGAAGGGAGTGGGTGACTTAATTGAAATGCTGATGTCTATTTGCTGTACCTGCCTTCAATAAATTGGTGTTCGTTTTTTTTGTCTATAGCAATCATAATTTAATAAAATTCAAAAAGGGGAAGACATTTTTGCTTGTTGCTGATTGCATATTTGTAGGACCTGGTACTTTAAGGCTGGACACTGCTGAGCAGTATTTGAAAAGATAATAAAAGACTTACCACTCTTGACTACCGCTACTCTTTGTCACTTCTGACTCTTGTAAATGTCTCGTTATAGCTTGACAGACAGCCGATGGGCAGTCGGATGGAAATGATGAGCCAATGGACTGTTAATTAAAGAAAACAAGCGACACACATTAGTTAAACACTGTAGACATTTCAGGTGACTATATAAAAAAGAATAAAAGAAAAAAAAGTAGGCTCTGAAGGAGAGACGACATTGTAAACTCAGGAGCACAGAAAAGGCCACAATGAACAAATATGACCAAGAAGGATGACGTGCATTGTCGAGAGCTGCGCCCAGCAGTGAGCTGAATAATATGTGTACAAATATAAGGGGGCCAGTTCAACACCTGTAATCCATTAAGTTTAAAAGACAACATTGTGCACAAAAAGATATAATAATAATACTGCAACCTCTCATATCATTGACAAATTAAACAAGACGAAAAAGCCCAAACAAAAGCCCAAAATCTTTGGGAGTCTTTAGCCTGTTTCATTTTGTAAAGAAATTTGTAAATAGTCTTAACAATTTAAAACCCATTCATTCATAATAAAGAAAAAAAAGTCCCCTTCAGATGGAAAAAATATGCACACAACCAAGCAATTATATCAGTTGCATATTACATCTTAAGTACATAACAAAATTTCAACTGAAGTACTTACAAGAAGAAGATCATGTGCTGATATTCTCACAGAGTAGGAGAAACTGTCATCATCCTCGTCTTCGACAAACTGATCTGGGTTGTTACTCCATAACCGTATCTGATCCTCTGTTATCTGCATGTAGGTGATGACATAATAAATTATTTGATCAATAGTTTTCTTCACAGCGCTTCGAAACTTGGACGATTCAATGAGACTGTGCACAAATTCAAAAACCGTGTACACAAGATTCTCAAAGCCCAGGACATCACCTGTAAAAGACAAAGAAACCATGGATATATTTTATTAACCAAGATTTATGATTAGGGCGTTTTAATCTGATTTCGCACAACATCTAATAATAAATGTGACTAGAAATTACCCCCAACCATACCATAATGATGTGACTAGCAATTACCCCCAACCATACCATCATGACATAATGATGTGACTAGCAATTATCCCCAACCATACCATCATGACATAATGTGACAAGCAATTACCCCCAACCATACCATCATGACATAATAATTGACTAGCAATTACCCCCAACCATACCATCATGACATAATGATGTGACTAGCAATTATCCCCAACCATAAGATCAAAATACAATTACCATCAGAATCCACAGGATCATCTGCCTCCTCAACATTGTTGACAACAGTTCTCACATATCTAGTCAGCAGTTAAGGAAATGAAGAAAAAAACATTCACACAGTACACAAGCTTCAATGGTCTGTCTAAATCATGATACCTGGATAGAGCGACATTAGTATACAATCTATTACCAATATATTCTACTAAAAAATGATTCTGCATTAAAAAAAACAGCTGGTGTTAGGTGTACCGCTAAGCCGGGATGAGCAAGTCAGTGATTCTGTATACCGTGAGTGATCTTTGTGGCACACCGAACTGGAAAAATCTGGAGAATGCTATTCTATGTAACCACCTTTGACATGTAGAGACTACTATTGTTCAATGTCCCTGAACCCTAAAATATAAACATATTCCAAGTGAAAATGCAGTTGCCCATAAAAAAAGAAAAGAAATCTAAATACAACTACAACTCTGTCATAACAGACAATGTCACGCATATAAAGTGTTTTGAGGGATAGGGAATTGATACTTCCTTTTAATGCTGAATTTACGGTATATGCATGCATCCACTTCGTAAAAAAACCCACAAAAAAAAACAAAAACAACCTAAATAAAATCCTCAAGAATCAATCAGAAAGTAAATTAATGATAAAAAAAAAGTGCTAAACACTGCAGCCCACTGAAGATAATCTATCTTAAACAAGATTAACCCTTAAAGAAGTCACAATTTTTTTATTACTATTACTACTCATTCATAAGGTGAATTTTTTGTCATAAGGGGTTATCTTAACTGGACTGCAGTGTAATTGTGAGTTTAACAATTCTAATTGCACAATTTCAAAAGTCCGAAGGATACATGTTGGCACTCTGCGTGAAGATGTTCCAAACAGAAGGTAAGATTTCAGGTAGCCATTGGCTCATGGTCTTGGGGAACCCTTTCACTAGAGTTGTCAATGCCTGGTTCAAGGACAGGAGTTACAAGAAAATTGATAAGAAATGCATGATCATTGTCAGCTCTCTGAAAAAAAAAAAGTGAACAATTAACTTATCTCTCTTTTTTATCATACTTCTGAACTCCAGTCTCGACAGTTGTACTTCTGAACTCCAGTCTCGACAGTTGTAGTGCAGCAGTAACACATATTCACTTTCTGTGGATTTTTCCTTTGGACTTTCTCAGAGTTTTTATGGTTCTTGTCCTGTCAGAGGACTATAACCAAACTTAAAACAAGACAAGGCTAAAAAAAAAAACCCAGGACATTAATAGAAAGAAAGAAGAAAAAACCTTTTTTTAAAAGGATCACTCATTAAAAGCAATGAAAACAGGCGATTTGACAAGTTTTAAAATTAACAAAAAACCCAGGAGGATCCCTTTAAAAAATAGGAGTTGGCAGGTCTGTGAATTATGAGTTGCCAAGGGCATAAAATTAACAATTAAAAAATACTTCTGTATGAAAGTAGTATAAAGCAGTCTTAAATTCACTATCACTAGAGCAACTCTTGTATCTATGTCGTCCATAATTGTTTGTTATTGTTCTGCCAATAGCAGGTGATCATAGCCCACAGCATGACTCAAACGGAAACTTGACTGTCGTCATGGTGATCGAATCTGGGATTCCTTGAGTTTGTATGCCATTCTTTTGGAGTGGCACACCACAGACAATGTCTGTGGAATCCACATTGTCCTGATTATAGTCCCTTGCAATACAATATAAAAAGAAGACACTCACCTTAATGACTTCCAATTTCAAACCATTATCACATGTAGGAGAGAGTGGCAACTCAAGACACTGTAGAAACGTTTTTACAAATTGGGGCAACACTGGAAACAGTAACTGCTTGCCTAGGCCTGCACCCTGTAAAATAAAAGTTTTAACATTTTCAAATTGTGAACCCCTCAAAATACTTGAAAATCAATAAATGTTTAATCCAGAAATGCCCCCAATACAACTAATTCAATCTAGTCATCCTAATCAAATGAGGAAACCCAAGATGAAAAGTAGTGTTTATTCACAAATCTATGACAGATACAAAGTGCAAGTAGTGACCCGTTATCTTCTACTGTAATCAAATATAATTAAAACCACTCTTACACAAAAGTCTACATACCTTTTGAAATTCCTGCATTGTTGATACCATGCCTGCAATTATTGTGAATATGTGTACAGCTCTCGACCTAGTTCTGACAGTGAAGGCCTGCAACAGGATAAATACATTCAAATTAAATGGATGGCACTGAACAAAAAATTTCAATTTCAGTAATTGCATCTTAGCTCTTAAATAAAACGGCGGGGAGGGTTTCCTAGGAATCATGGCCCATATTTTACTCATAAAAGAAGAAGAAACAAATACAAAAATTGTGATGATGTAGTGAAAGTAGTGCACCAATGCTCTGACACATACAAGAATCTTGTCCTACTTGGCTAATATCTTGATCCAGAGAAATCCAGCCTCATAGTGCTGGCCATACACTGTAATGGTAAAAGGGAATTGGATAAGAAAGAATTTTACTCATATATTATATATGTATACGGACAAAATGATAGATTCACAACAACTTGATTTAATTCAGTTACCTCAGTGCCAATAAACACTTTGTACAACTCTGGTAAAATGATTGGAGCAACATAACCAATTTGAGTGTCTGTGATGTCCTCGGAAAATTCTGAGAATAAAATAAGAACAAAATAACAGTTTTGAACAAAAAACAAACAATCCTTTTTTGAGGCCCTCTTCTTTCTTTAAAGATAACCTTTAGTACCTTTCGGTGTAAGTTTTATGTGTGATACAAACTTTTGCCCTTGATCCCTACTCAGCGACTTCCTCTACCTCTACAAGCCTATATCCTCTCTTTTTAAAAAATTAGTTCTGAATCTGCATCCTGCCACATTTAAACATAAACTGTAATTAGTGGGAAAAGTCTGAAGGCCTAACAAAGAGTATCCAACCAACATGAAATAAAGATGACTTCTATCTAAATAAAAAGTAGGGAACCTTAATAAAATAATGAACTAACTAAATATATAAGCCAGCAAACAGTGATATGATTAAAATTCAACCTTATTCTACTTAGTGAAAAAGCGTTTATCAAGAGAGAACATATCCCTAGGCAGATTGATGTGTCCCCAGTTAATAAAGACTATTTTCATCAAAGCCTACAACCACAAATTCAAAATATACTCCAACTACCTGTCAACACTCTCATGGCGCCATGGACAGCGTCTGTTTGGCCACTGCTCAAAGCCTGCATCAATAAGGGAAACAGATCTGGCCACAGTTCAGGCCAGTCCCAATGTGCAATTGCTGCAACGGCATACGCTATACTGGACCGAACTTTGCTGATGGATTCTGACAGTCCTTGAGGAAGAATCTGACGGATATGAGCCTTTGCCTGGAGATGACAAAATGGATTTTTTTATATTCAAAGTAACACCTGGGCCATATAATAACAAAACAGGGATTTAACCCGTGAAGATAAATTCTGAGAGCGGCACAACTACCAGAAAAAGGTAGAAATCAAACTAATTAAACGGCAGGTGTGGCCTCAGGGTAAGTTGTAATGTGATAATATTGTGAATTCCATCATATCAAATTTCCTATACAGTAAGTACCTTTTTCAAATTTAGAACAAAATCAGCCATGTTTGGTGTTAAGCGGTCGCACCTTCAAGGTATTAAAATCAAAATAGTTCCACGGCTCGGAGCAGAAAATAATAAAAGCATTGAAATCTTAGATTTTACGCTTACACTAAATTAATTCATCCTGCTGACAACAGGTCACCTCTCCCACGACGAAAAGGTCATGTGGTTTTGGAAATTAGTCTATCGAATCTTTACATCAATGGCAGCCCAGCAGTACCAATGCTTTGACGTGTAAGACTAAATAAAAACAACAACGCATTTTTATATACATTTTACAGTGCACATCTTTAGCCAATACAATTCAATGTTGATCAATAGGAAATCAAATGTATCACATTCTCAGCTAACACACAACCTATATTTTTCTGAAAGAAAAAACTTTTATAATAGTCACAGCATAATGATAAATCTTACCACATCAGTTGTCTCAGGAGCAATAAATTTAAAAGACTGCTGTGACCAATGACACTGTACATATTGTTTTAATAAAACTGATGCCAGCTGACGAACTGCAAGGGGTCCTTGAACATCAACTGTGATTTCTGACAAATATACTCCAAACTCTGAAATCGAATAAATAAAAAAATGAGAAAACATTACAAGAAAGAAAGAAAACATTACAGTACAGCTGTCATCAAACCTTTAGAGTGTCTATCAAATTTTTCTTCCAGACCTGACTGTTTCCTTTCATTCAATCTCTGTTGTATGGATTAAGTGTAGGCTGATCCCTAGTTGTCTGGAATTTTTCTAGCTGTTTGGTGGATTGCTAGACCAAACCAATCCAAAATCCTAACCATCAAAGTTCATTGTGACACCGGTGGGTGTCTCTTCTTATGTTGCCTGCAGTCAGCTCTGGGCAGTGGAGTAACATGTGCCAATGCTTTGACGTGTAAGACTAAATAAAAACAACAAGGCATTTTGATATACATTTTACAGTGCACATCTTTAGCCAATACAATTCAATGTTGATCAATAGGAAATCAAATGTATCACATTCTCAGCTTGTCATCCTTGGCTCTAGGGACTACAAACAAGGCCAACCTAATTCATAAACACACAAGAAATCACTTAGGTAGTATAATAATAGCCCAGTGAAGAAACTTCTGCGGCAAATCCGGCACTGAGACAGGTCCTGGTCACAGCTGTTGCTATTCTCAGGCAGGAATTAAGAAAATTTTGGGCATTGGGAATAAGAGTTTTTCTCATTCCTACCTGGTAATACAGTAATTATTCATCAACTTGCGAGGGTCATGTTTGTTTTCTTCATCTGATAGGGATAGCTTGGGCTTTCCCGGGGTAGCCATTGAGAAGTCGCTGTTTGTAGTAGCTTTGTGCTATTTTGTACTACAAGACTGGTGACTTACGTCATGTTTATGTATTATCATTGCACAGTGAACACTGTTCAATCATCGCTGTTCCCTTTGTGATCGATACGGTTCTAGTTTTACATATTTACACAAATTACAACAGACTGAGACACAGGCTGCTTTCTTAATGACTGGACAATAATAATATCAACGCAGGGAGAGTGAGTAAAATAAAGCGTAGCATTTATTTATACAGTATATATCCACGAAGAACATCATGCTCTATGCCCTGTACACTACAATGTATAGTTTACACCCGGCATGGCATAACCCTCATGTATTATTCTGTCCTCATGAGGAGTATACAGTGCGAGTTGCCTGTTAGGCACTTCAGCACTAGCTTCTGACAAAATCATTTGCCGCCCTCAGCCGGATATCTATTTACACCTGAGTTATCAATTCGACCACTGCCGCCTTTCAACACAAATAGGTCAGGAATAGGGAGTACAAAAATAGGTGCTTTTTTCCGACTTCAAAACAGCATAACTTTTTTATTTTTGGATGGAATTTCAAACGGTATTTGGCACTCCTGTACAATTGCGGTCCCGTCTCTCATACTATTACTATAAAACTGTCAGATTGTTTTTTTCTTGCCAGATTGTTTTTTTAGGGTTCAGGGATACGGAACAAGTCATCATTGATTCATTCCACATGCAGTCACTTATATTTCGTATCCCTGAACCAAAACATGTGAGTATGTGGACTGGAGGAAAGCAAGTAAAGCAAATGAACATTCCTATTTTAGATACCATCACTTTTCTCCAGGATAGTTAGCCACAACTCGTCTTTGAAAAAGCTAATCAACAAAATGCACCTCACTGAAAATCCCTGACAAAGATATGGAGTGCGGTGTTGAGGGTGGATCAAATAAACGAAAAATAACAAACCGAAAGTAAGAAGTGTGCGCATGATACATCAGTGAGTACTGACAAATGTCCCCATGACCTAAGAATAAAGATTAATCTGAGATCAAGTACCTTCAGTCACTTCTAGAGCTTTTATTTGTTCTTCTCCTCCTGTACGCGTTAAAATATCAGGAGAGAGAATAGCATTTAAACTTTCACAGATTATTTCCTTTAGTGAACGGTTTCTATCCACCTCGGCTCCCGCCATTTTGATTTAAAAAATGACACTCAGATGTTTTATGGAACTATTAAAATTATAGGTGAAGAAAAGAAAGCGTTATGTATTAAAATTTGAGTGAAAAAATATATTATGAGAATATATACATATCTTTTATTTCGATCACAATGGGAATTGTAGATGATCTAAAAATATTTTTCAATATCGTTTCTGAACGTAAAAGTGAACACACTTTTTATTCTTCTACTTCTTGCCAACTGGACGAAGTCACTGTCGATTGCTGACAACTTCCTGTGTATTGTCTGCTCGTGGAAGATAGCGATTCGCCGGTTGTTTTGTTGCAGTGAGAAGTATTTTCATACCTGTTCAACATGAAAATGCACATATCATTGGTCGTTTTATTGTGCATTATATGCTCTGCTTTGAGCAAAGTTAATCAGGATACAATTGATAAGAATTTGTCGTTTTCTAAAGTGGAACGAAAAATAGATATTTCATCTCATTTGGTGAAGAGTCGCACCTCTATTACCGTTGAGAATAAAGGCACTGCCCCAGTCCGTGCGTTCCTCTATTTGGTGGAACCAAAATTAAAAGATGGACTCTCATTCATTAGTGCAGTAGTGGTAAGTCAATATTTGGTGTGTTGTTCAAAGGTAATTGGTACTTGAATGTGGTAGTAGAGCCCTAGGGCTAAGGGGGTGTGTGTAGACTCTAATAATAATATTGTTGGATGTCTCCTGACACTCTGTCTAAAAAAAAAAACAACAGAAGGTGGCTTGGTGCTCAATGTTTCAGTCAGATATGCCTCTTATCTCTACCAATGAAACAAATCCAGTCTATTGTTGGCTATAATGTTTAGGCAAGTCTTGTTCATTACACACATGACGTTGTGTTCCTTGTTTTGATTTTGACTTTCAAATCAAACTCAAACAACAAGGATGGAAAATCCTAAGTGCCAGAAAAATATGGAAAAGTAGCTCAGAAAAGTGGAATGTCAACAGTAGGGTTCTAAAGGGTTGTATAACAAAGGACCCTTCATGTGCTGGAATAAAACAATGATGATATATCTATATCCAATAAAAAGGGGTCAAACACAGGCACAGGTTTTGCTACTAACATGATTATGATACTCATGCTAGGCATTGCTCCCAGATGGCTTTGCCGAAGGTGTCATTTGTTTCATGATCGTTACAGATTCTGACAGCTTTAATAATATATTGGGTTTTTTGGAGTAATGCTTAGTTACAAGTGTAGTCTTCATGGAAGAGGGGTCAAGCGCTTTTTTGTAGAATATTTTTTGAATGTTGGACCGCAGAGTGGATCTAACATCAGATAGCAGATGAAGGGACTTGCATGATGATGATGGCTTTAGACTATTGATTATAACAAATATGATGGGATGTGTTGTAATATGATAACATGTAGAGTAACTTCCGGGCAACTCGGCCGTCCGGACGACTCGTCCACTTAGATTGCGGTATCGAGAGGCCTCTCATTTGTAATCTTGTTTATTGATTGGCCAAACGCATTGGTCCATTCATTATCTTTCGTTTTAGCACTTGTTTTTACCCTTTCATCCATTTTCACGGATCTGGTGACCATTTTTCAGACCTGATCACTTCGATTATTCACGGCATTCCGCCATGTTGTTGGATTTCTTAACTGACCCACAGTTCACTATTAAGGTTACTGACATGCGTAGGAATA